>VMKM01000626.1:0-277163 GCA_008360985.2 Macquaria ambigua | reverse complement strand
AAAGTTATTAAATAATGGTCTGATAAAAAGGATTCTGTGGAAAGACTATTAGATGTTCAATTTCAATGCCATAGACAAGAACAAGGTCGAGGGTGTGGTTAAAACAGTGAGTGGGTTTATGTACACTCTGACAGAAGCCAATTGAATCTAATAATGAGATAAACGCAGCACTAAGGCTATCATTTTCTACATCTACATGAATATGAAAATCACCTACAATAATTATTTTATCTGTTTTAAGGACTAAACCTGATAAGAACTCTGAGAATTCAGATAAAAATTCAGAATACAGTCCAGGAGCTCGGTACACTATAACAAATAGAATTGGCTGTAGTGTTTTCCAGGTTGGGTGTGAAAGACTAAGAACAAGGCTTTCGAACGAGTTATAATTTAGTTTAGGTTTAGGTTTGATTAATAGGCTTGAGTCGAAGATGGCTGCAACTCCACCTCCTCGGCCTGAGCCTCGAGGAATGTGAGTATTAATGTGACTGGGGGAAGTGGATTCATTTAGGCTAACATATTCATCCTGACACAGCCAGGTTTCAGTAAGACAGAATAAATCAATATTATGATCTGATATTAGATCGTTCACTAGAACAGCTTTAGATGAGAGAGATCTGATGTTCAAGAGTCCACATTTAATTCTCCTATTTTGTTGTACTGTTGCAGTGGTGGTTTTACTTTTTATTAGGTTTTTATGTGTAACTCTTCTGTTTACTTTTGATTTAAATAATTTAAGTGATTTAAGTGGTGGGGGGGCAGACAACCTCTCTGTGGAGTTTAGGGTGGGTAACTGCTCTAATGGAAGCGCAGAGAAGCGTGTAGGACTGCAGCTCTGCCTCCTGGTCTGGACCACAGACTGTATTAAGTCTGTGGTCTGAACTCTGAGCTGTCATGGCTTTGGGCCACTAATAAATTAGGCCAGATTTCTAGATATGAGAGCGGCTCCATCCAAAGTGGGATGAATGCCATCTCTCCTAATCAGACCAGGTCTTCTCCAGAAAGTCCGCCAATTATCTACAAAGCCCACATCATTACCTGGACACCACCTCGACAACCAGCGGTTGAATAATGATATGCGGCTATACATGTCATCGCTAGTAAGATTAGGTAGGGGCCCAGAGAAAACTACGGAGTCCGACATTGTCTTTGCATATGTACACACCGACTCAACATTAATTTTCGTGACCTCCGATTGGCGTAATCGGGTGTCATTACCGCCGATGTGAATAACATTATGTGGGATCAAAAGGTTGTATGATGCACTGTATGACATATTCTGAAAACTGGAAACAAGAAATAATAATGATAATAATGGTCTCAGAAGCTGGTCTCACAGAAAGCCTGATAAGGTGCACAACATTGTTAAAAACTGCAGTAAGCTGTAAATTACATTGGAGTCTTAAAATCTGCAATAACAAGCTAATAAATAATTGGTGAGAGATGTCACAGCAGCTACATGGGACACGGTTAGGTCATGGTCAGGTGCACTCAACTGTGAGTGAACTCTGAAGGGAAAAAACACCATTGCTTCTCAGGATTTATGGGGCTCCTAGCGGATGAAGTTGCTTCCGAAATTAAAGACACCATTAATTATCAAAATCTATGAGGTCCCTAGTGGACGGGGTAATAAAGATAATTAATGGTGTCTGAAAGAAATAAAATATCAAAGCTAGAGGGAAGAACTTTGGGGCAGCGTTACCCCAGAAAGAGGGGTTTTGAGAGTATAAAAGGCAGGATTTGTGCATTACATGTTCAGTTCCTCCATGGACGAACTCGTTTGCTGTACTGCTTGTTTGAACAGTAAACTCTGCTCACATCTGAACTCTTTTTGGACTCCCGAGTTTTTCTTCATTGAGTGCCTGACTGTTTTAACGTGTGGAAGAGATCTTGAAGACATCTGGCCCATCTTCACGATTTTTATCCACATCAAATCTTAGCATATTTACGTTTATCCTTAGCCAGCAGTTTTGCCAATAATCTGCCAATCTGCCAAGCTGCCAATAATCACAGTTTCTCAGCGGGTGTGGCTGAGTGGAGAGAACTTGTTGGAACGTGGTTAGATCTGGTCATAGCACTCTGTCCACAACAAAGCTTCTACATGACTGTGACAGTTCAACGAGTTCATTTACTTGCACGGGCAATGAGTAACCAAGATGGTTCAGACGAACCGGATGCATGTCTCAGACAAATGACTCAGATGCAGTTTCGTAAACACTGACCTGTAGTAAGAGCAGAACAGGCACCCAGTCAGCAGATACGTCGAGACAACGTGATGACGTGGCTGGGAGAGAGAGAGAGATAAAAATAGGTAATAGGTAATAAAAAATTAGGTTGGTTTCTTTGCTTTGTTCATGTGGTTAGATGCTGAACTTGGTTTGAGATTTTACACCTTCTTCAGGAAGTTTGAGAGTTTGTATTCCCTTTCACACATTGGAATCTTAGTTTGTGCAAAGATGTCTGCAAGCTGATTGTCTGTATGTTTATAATGTTCAAAAAAACAAGGCAAAAAAAAGCATAAATTATATAAAAAACCTAAGCATCATCTCTTTGCCTAGCTGGATCTGGCCATAGCACTTCGTCCACATCACAGGCTGTCCTCTCTTGCAGGACAGCGAGGGAAGAATCTTCTTGAATGGTGAATCCCTTGACATTGAGCTTAAGACCTGAAGCTTTTGAAAATTCTCCAGTTATGAGTAATGCCCTCTGTATTTGCTATTTATGGCACGCGTGTGGTGTCCACACAGGAGGTGTTTCTGCTGCCAGCTCTATCTTTCTACATTGACTTTGCCTTTGATAATGGCCATCAATAAAAGAATGTTTAATTTCATTTCATGATCAATTTAATTTATATTTAGTTTAGACAGGAAAAGGTTAAGAGGTTTGTGCTCAACTGTAGTTGGGGAGTAAAAAAGGTTTTTAAAGGTGCGCGGTTCTCAGCAAAAATACACAGTGAAAATGATGTGTTGATAGTCATAGTAAGCCCACAACGTACAGCGTAATTACTCCGGAGTTACAGTGTCATCTTTTGTACTTACGGTGTACCAGTACAGCACGTACCAAGTAGCTACAGGGGAACAGTTATGGAATAAGCTGGGAACAATTCGGGATTTTACAAAGAACGTATACTGTAGTTATTATGTACCTACTGGGTATCTATTCTGTTATTACAGAGTATTTATGACCTACTGAGTAAATGTAACAAGAGGGGAACTAACTGCTTTAGATTACAGCCCGCATACCCTGTGCAGATATCTCTGCGCAGAAGCAGCAGGGGCTCTCATTGGTCAGGGCAAAGTGGTCCTTTCAGTCCTCCAAATATCCTCCACTGCTTCAGTATGGAGTCTGAAAACTCAGAGAGAGCTGTGTGTAGCATCAGACGCTAACAGCTGGCCCCTGAAACATCTATCAGCCACAACACAGTTTGAATATATGTACTCTGTCACCTATGTTTAGCCTATTATAGTTTGATATTTTAATATTTGTAATGTTTTTTTTGTTAGCCTATCGGTGTGAACAGATCTCTAAAAAACATAGGATATCCATAAAGACCACTAGACACTTAACATATGAAACGCAGTTGCAGAATGCGGCTGTGTGGACTTCCTGTTGCAAAAACTAAAGCTCTCTGGTCGTGAAGTGGCGGATGCTGCACTCCCTGACACGCGCACGTGTGCGAGGGCCCTTCAATGCTGCTTGCAGCTTTAATTTTTTTATATTCTGCATTCTGATGAAAACACTTCTCTTTTGAAACAAAAATAGAAATATGTTTTCAGGTGAAAGAGTACATATATTTTGATATATTGTCAAACAATATGTTTAATAAATGTACCACAGCCAATATAGTCATTCAATTTTGTAGAACATAAGGGGAAATGGCCTGTATGGACTTTTTTTTTTTTTTACCTTACTTTGTATTTTCTTCGTCTCCCCGACATTCTCCTGCCTGTTGTAGACATTGACATCGACATGCTGATGATCTGAGGTGAGATGATGTGTTCTGTTCAACTGTTCACAGAAGTGAAAATGGTTTGTGGTTTTAGGTTGGTTTCTTTGCTTTGTTCATGTGGTTAGATGCTGAACTTGGTTTGAGATTTTACACCTTCTTCAGGAAGTTTGAGAGTTTGTATTCCCTTTCACACATTGGAATCTTAGTTTGTGCAAAGGTGTCTGCAAGCTGATTGTCTGTATGTTTATAATGTTCAAAAAAACAAAACAAAACCGGCATTGTTACACAACATACACAACATATTCTAAATTGAATATAGTTCATAAACACAGCAGAACATTTGTAGAGGCAAAAAAAAGCATAAATTATATAAAAAAACCTAAGCATGGGGACGTTGACATGTTATAAAGGTATGCTCTTATACTGAAATGTTAGAGCGGAAATAAAATGAGAGAATCTTTTTCCGGTTCAGGAGAAAACTGCACAGAAGATGAGTGAGTGTGTTGTTTTTCCTCCGTTAAGTATATATATATTTAAGTCCGGCTTTTCCTGAGATGATGGAACCAACAATAATGCTACTCTGTGGTTACAGAGTCTACAATTATATTACGAGCTATGAGTAACCAAGATGGTTCAAACGAACTGGATGCATGACTCAGACAAAGAGAATGAAAAACAAAACAACAAAAAGTGTCTTTACTGAGAAAGGTTCAATAAACAAAAAAACCACTCAGAGAGGGAAAAAGCACACACAGCTAGAACAAAACAAAACAATGACCTGACCAAAAACACGGATTCTTGACAAGAGGGTTGAATATTACGCTGGGTCTCTGACCTCACGACAAGACAAACTGGCAAAAGAACAAAGGGAGACACAGAACATAAATACACAAGGTAATGAGGAACAGGTGGAAACAATCAGGGCGGGGGAAGACACACGAGGGCAGGAAGTCAAAACACCTGAAACGAGAGGGATACTAGAATGTCAAAATAAAACAGGAAATGACAAGACAACCGGAGTACAAGATAACAACTAAATAAACTTAACAAACATTGTGTGGCATAACAGAGATACCAGAGAACCTACAGAGATATCCTGTGCGGACCCCACAGTTTATATGAAACTGAAGAGAAACGTATGTTTCGGGGTCTGCACAGGATATCTCCTGTTACATTTACTCAGTAGGTCATAAATACTCTGTAATAACAGAATAGATACCCAGTAGTTACATAATGACTACAGTATAAATCCTTTGTAAAATCTCGAATTGTTCCCAGCTTATTCCATAACTGTTCCCCTGTAGCTACTTGGTACGTGCTGTACTGGTACACCGTAAGTACAAAAGATGACACTGTAACTCCAGAGTAATTACGCTGTACATTGCGGGCTGTAATCTTCTTAACCTTTTTCTGTCTAAACTAAATATAAATTAAATGTAGCATGAAATTAATTCTATAATTGATGGCCATTATCAAAGGCAATTCATATTCATATTGTGCATACCTATATTAAGTAATGTAGGTACAACCATATTTTCATAATAGCTATAAGGTATGAACACATACAAATGACATGTAAAATACACATTTTTTATGTTCAATATACACCGATCAGCCATAACATTATGGCCACTGACAGGTGAAGTGAAGAACATTGATTATCTCGTTACAATGGCACCTGTCAGTGGGTGGGATATATTAGGCAGCAAGTGAACATTTTGTCCTCGAAGTTGATGTGTTGGAAGCAGGAAAAATGGGCAAGCGTAAGGATGTGAGCGACTTTGACAAGGGCCAAATTGTGATGGCTAGACGACTGGGTCAGAGCATCTCCAAAACTGCAGCTCTTGTGGGGTGTTCCTGGTCTGCAGTGGTCAGTACCTAACAAAAGTGGTCCAAGGAAGGAAAACCGGTGAACCGGCGACAGGGTCATGGGCGGCCAAGGCTCACTGATGTGCGTGGGGAGCGAAGGCTGGCCCGTGTGGTCTGATCCAACAGAAGAGCTACTGTAGCTCAAATTGCTGAAAAAGTTAATGCTGGTTCTGATAGAAAGGTGTCAGAACACAGTGCATCGCAGTTTGTTGCGTATGGGGCTGTGTAGCTGCAGACCGGTCAGGGTGCCCATGCTGACCCCTGTCCACCGCCGAAAGCGCCTACAATGGGCACGTGAGCATCAGAACTGGACCACAGAGCAATGGAAGAAGGTGGCCTGGTCTGATGAATCACGTTTTCTTTTACATCATGTGGATGGTCAGGTGCGTGTGTGTCTCTTACCTGGGGAAGACACGGCACCAGGATGCACTATGGGAAGAAGGCAAGCCGACAGAGGCAGTGTGATGCTTTGGGCAATGTTCTGCTGGGAAACCTTGGGTCCTGCCATTCATGTGGATGTTACTTTGACACGTACCACCTACCTAAACATTGTTGCAGACCAAGTACACCCCTTCATGGAAACGGTATTCCCTATTGGCAGTGGCCTCTTTCAGCAGGATAATGCGCCCTGCCACACTGCAAAAATGGTTCAGGAATGGTTTGAGGAACACGACAATGAGTTCAAGGTGTTGACTTGGCCTCCAAATTCCCCAGATCTCAATCCAATCGAGCATTTGTGGGATGTGCTGGACAAACAAGTCCGATCCATGGAGGCCCCACCTCGCAACTTACAGGACTTAAAGGATCTGGTGCTAATGTCTTGGTGCCAAATACCACAGCACACCTTCAGAGGTCTAGTGGAGTCCATGCCTTGACGGGTCAGGGCTGTTTTGGCGGCAAAAGGGGGACCTACACAATATTAAGCAGGTGGTCATAATGTTATGGCTGATCAGTGTATATGTGTTTATATTGCACAGTATATTCAACATTCATTTATTCATTCATATAATATGATACTGTGCAATAATTGGTGCCCTTCCAGTGGAGAAAACTTGAAACAGTGCAATGCAGGCTGCCCTACATGCTACAAAGTGATTTGGCCTTTACTTGCCTCTAAATGGTTAAATAGTTAATAATTCCCTGTGTGTTTTATTACAGAGGTGTATAGTTATACTATACGAGTCACATAATGAAACAGTTTTGCTGGTGTCCCACCCCATGCAGCTTTTTCCACCACTGATATTGGATCAAAGTATTCTTTATGTGCCCTGCTTTCTGCTGACTGACATGTCATCTGATGTTTAGAATGATTATCTGGTGGATTTTATGATTGTCACTGACCCATGGGATTTCAGGATTTCTGAAATGTTTCTGCAGTTGTAGCTCACCTCTCCAAAATAGGTTGTGTGCTACTGTCCTCTAGTGGGGATGTGGCTCCATTGAAGCTTCCTTCAGCAGCATAGGCTGTCTAAATAACAAGCTTAAGGTTTATTGCATCCTTATAAACCTACATCCTTATAATATATATAATATATATCAGTTCTACATCAATCAAATGGCTTGATTTCTCAGGCAGTTTAAATGTGATTTCTATCACATGATCCATGTGTTCACGCCATGTCAGCCTGTCATCAACAACAGAACCCTTTATCAGCACACCATTGGGCTCAGGTATAATCTTTACAGAAATCAACTACCAATAGTCACCTCTAAGAAATTTGTGTCACAATACAGTATGAATGAGTTGATTTATAAATTCTATGGTCATTAACAATCACTCCTATCAAGGCTGAGTCATCTTCAAGTTTAATTACTTGGCTACTCATGTCTCAGTATACAATGTAAAAAGTAAATCTTTGCACTGAAGAAATACACATTTATGGCTATTTTATTTCACTTGGCAATATAGTTTAATTTAACATACTGAGACCTACAGAAGCCCTGAGAGGCAATTCAGAAAAAAAATCTGATGATCCATTTCAAGTCTGATCTAAATTGTTTTCTCTCCTGTGTTTATGACTTAAGAACAGATGAAAAATAATCTTTCTAAGTTCCTTAATTTTTTTTAATCCATGAAACAGGTGGGGAAAAAAGTTTTGCCAGGTGAAAAAAAAGTTTGGCCAGGATCATTCAAGTTCCTTTTTTTTCCATCTGTGAAAAAAGGTGGTATAATACTCTTTTCGGCCACAAGAGGCTGAAGTGCACCACTACCCCACGTTCTAAATAGGACCAAAAGCATTCATGTTTTCTTCCAGGTGAGTTAAGGAACTCAGAAAGATTATCCTGGCAAAAACTTTTCTTCACCTGTTCTTAAGTCAGAAGAGAAAATCATTTAGATCAGAACTAGAAAATGAATCACCAGAATTTTCTTTCTCAATTGCCTCTCAGGGCTTCCACCGAGTTCTATATTTCATCATACCAGAGCCAAGTGTGAGGAGGAGGGAGGGTGAGGCCTGTCTGTGTATGTGTGTGTGTGACTACTGTGTACTGTAGACTGATACCTATTGTCCAGCATGTCACTGCTTGTAGCTGTCAGTCACCAGCCGGGCCCTCAATAGTTTCCAGTTTCCCAGTGAAACCAGATGCTGATGAATGGGAAGTGTGACGCCTCGCTCTGGACAGGATTCAGGGAGGCCAGCAGTGTGTGTTGGGACAAATTTGGTTACTGCGGTCACTCAGGTTGTGGGTCAGCACATTCAGCTCAGAACACTCTCCTTATTGATCTCTGACACTGAGAAGAGAGCTCCAGATACTTAGCCTATATTCACTTAACCTTATAAACTTTGTAGCTCAGTGATATTGGCTAGCATTTGGCTAATCCATTTTTTATCCATTTGGTATTATACTCTACTCGGGTAATCCTTCAGAAATCTGTATCCATTCTCAGCATTGGATAGATACATAGAGTACATTGGTGGAGATGGGTGGGGTTTTAAAGGCCCCACTGATACTTTTAGACTGAAACAATTAGACAAAAATCACAGTGACAAAGCTGCACTAATCCATATTTTCATATTAACAATGGATACATTTTACTATGTGTATTGTGAAAGACGTCACTTGTAGTGATCAACCC
This sequence comes from Macquaria ambigua, assembly GCA_008360985.2. Classification (NCBI taxonomy): domain Eukaryota; kingdom Metazoa; phylum Chordata; class Actinopteri; order Centrarchiformes; family Percichthyidae; genus Macquaria; species Macquaria ambigua. Next base: position 268,269 of record VMKM01000626.1, on the reverse strand, counting down.
TCAGAGAAATTCCTCAGTTTCCCTCAACTCTAGGGAGCTTTTTAAGTCTCTTTTAGATCGTTTCGAATTTCTCACCTGCATACTCCACTCTCAACAACGGTACCAAAAAAACAGCAGCAGCAGGCAGCTGTTTTCAGTGAAAAAGCTCTAAAGAGCTAAAAGGAGAGTAAATATTGGACTTAGAGTCCTCATGCGGTCGAAAACAGGACTCTAAATGCATGCTAATGTTGCTCCACATCTGTTAGATGTGTAAATTAGTGACCGTTTGCTAACAGATTCGCCATAACTTTATACGATCCATTGCCTGCAAGTGGTCAGATTCTTTTTTAACACTTTGTTATTTCTTGGGAAAATAAGGGTTTCCTTGAAACAACTGCTCCATTTGATTCAGATTTTTTTGTAAACTTTATTCTTTTTTATTTTTTTCCTTGACCTATAGGCAAATTTCTCATTTTTGCATGTTCAGCTGACCTGCTGCTGACCACGCACTACAACTCTCTCTGTGAAGCGTGTGAAAGTGTAAGGCGGACGCTATAGTTTACAGTTTGAAGCAGAGATGAAACAGAGACAGAGGAACAGGGGGATGACATGCTACAAAGGTCCTCGGCCTGAATCAAAGCAGTGTTGTTGCTAAACCACTAGGTAGCAGGACACCCCCAAATTACACAGTTCTTTCCAGAAAACTTCTCGGAAATGTTAGGAAATTACAGACACGTACAATAAAAATCTGCTTTAAATTTGTCAAATTTCACACAAAAAAAATGAAACATTCACTGTTGGACTGTTGGGGGAATAAAATTGCAGCAGCCCATTAGTGGGCTTCAGAAAGAGATTTATGTTTTAAAAGATTAAAGTTAAGGCTCATACAGTTTAAAATTGTACATCTCCACTACTGGAGCCCCATAGGTAAAAAAGATTGGTTTAAAATATTATGTGGCTTGCTGGAAATGTAGGGAGTACTCTATGATGATTTGGTCATGTCCAAAATCCAACAATTCTGGATCAAGGTTCAGTTATATTGGAAAATAAAATTGAAAGTATAAAAAACTACCTATATATTTAGTGTTTCTTCTAATGCTATCACTAATGATACAATCATGCAAACATACAGGGAATCAAAATGGCTTATCATAAGCAACCAGTGTGGTACTGCTCATTCCTTGATGTACAAAAATATATAACCCAACAAAAATCACATCCAACTGCTAGGAATGGAATAGTAACATGCTGTGTTCCAAATGTAAAGAAAGCACATACAAAAACAACAACACCACAAAAAAAACATTGGGACACAACACATTTTAAGGGTCCACTTTATTTGAAGATTCTATCTATGAATATCACAAAAAATTAAAATAGAAAAGATCACATAGAAATGTCATGTTACTAAACTGTACCATTTAAGGGGTCTTTGAGGAAGCAAAGTAGCACACGTGCTCTCGATATTAGGTCATTATTGGTATTAACGACACAAAAACTCATCAAATATCACAGTAAAACCACGAGGCATGTGGTTTGTTTAACAGTAACTGCCCATATCAGTGCAGTTGAAAAGGTAGATTGAAGGTAACAAAGTGCAAATAGTCTAACAGGGCTTCAAGTCAGTGCACTTGGACCACTAGAGCTTCATAGAGCATAATGAGGAACACACCTTCAATAACAGTTATCTGTCCGTCTTAATCTAGTAAGACAGGGCCTGTGTGAACCATCCTGCTTTCACCATCTTTCTCTCGAGCAACAACTCTGTTTTAATGCCCTAAAGCTATAAAAATAGTAACCTTAAATGGTATCTAGAGAAACAAAGTGCAAGAATGTGTTCATCTTCACTAAAGGGACGGATATAAAACACTAGGTAAGTACACTTAGATCACAGGTGCATGAGAGAAATACAAAGAATTTTAGAACTTGATATATGTCCATGTATGTATATGTCTACATTTAACCATATTCATGCACAAGGTTCCACAGAAACATGCACATTAAGATATTCTCCAGGAATTTCTTTGATGTCAAGTTGAATCTGCCTCTGGGGCAGCGTTTGGATTAGAGCCTGACGGATACATTGCCACATTCGATATCACTGGCTAATTTAGCTTCTCACAGATATATCAGTATTAGGGCTGCCACGTCTTTTAAAAATATATTTGGAATAAATTCAAATTAGCCCATCCGTTTTTTGAATTAATTGAAATGCAACCCACTTAGCCTAATGCTAAAATATGCTGAATTAACGTTGTTCCGTTTATTCACAGTGCCTCTGTTGCCTCACTGAGCAACAAGCTAACGTTACTGTAAGGCAGTTGCATTTGAAGTCAGCAAACAGGTTCACATTTATCCAGATATTCCATCTCTTGTGTTAATTCCAAAATGTTTCCTCACAATACTTCTCACGTGGTTTGGTGTGATGATTGTGATGATTATCCTTTCAGCATGGCTCGCTAGTTTTCTCCATTTTACATTAGCAAAGAGAACAAAAATAGCCAACAAGGCATGCGATGGGTCAAAGAGCATTTTACAAACTAGTACAAGACACCTGTTATGCTTTTTTTTCCCCACATTCAAAGGGTGGTTTAAATTTTGAATAAAAAGTGACAGCCCTTATGCGTATATGTTATATGCGATAAAAAACAAGAAACTGAAGTACAGAAATCCTTAATGTTCATATCTTGGTCACAATTCTTTAATAACCAAATTTAAGGGATACTTATGAAATACGTTTGTTCATGTGACTGTTAAAAAACAAATATCGACTGATCTCTCAAATTGCCATAATGTCCGCCTCTCTTGCTCTCTTTCCACCAAATTAGCTCTGGTTCTTGAACCCGTTCCGTTCAGGATTCTTGGAACCTTGTTGCTATCTAGTGAACGAACCCACATTTCCACCAGTTTTGAGCGGAACCATTGTAATCAAGGATGCGTCATCAACGGAGGACGCTGCACAATGTACAATGGAAGTAAACAGTAGGAGCAAGATGGCGGATCGCATTCTCAGGAGATGAACAAATCGTCGTTAAACCACTGCGCTGCTCTTTTTTCAGACAATTTCTCACTTGACTTCTCCATCCTCTCTTTCCTACCTGTAGAATGTGACACGCCCACTGATTTAGGTCAAGGAAAATGTGCTATTTTTAAGGTTCCAAACCAATTTGTTTTTGATTTTAGTGGAAAAGGAGTATCTGTCCCTCTTTTCAGCCACATCTCCACTTTCCCAGGCCCCTTCAACGCTATTCTTTATGAGCCTTTCTCAAACCGGACCCTCTCCACTCCCACTCCCTCTCTCCGGCGGAAAAAACATAACCATGGTTTCGTATCAGCATGTTTCTGTTGTAAATATACAACACTTTACAATCAAATGAACACTTCTATTTTTCTAGACTAGAAAAGGGTATATTTGATCATAAATACAATGTAAGTTGTTAACATCTGTATGACAATATTGAATGTCTATGTTAGTTTGAGCAGTTTACGTACGGGTAGTCACACAGAACTTGTACATTTTGTACAGTGCATCTTCAATGACAAACACAACACGGTATTGCACGTGTTCAGTAAGTCAGCATCAATGTAGACTCACTGTTGGAGGGTTTTATAACCCACTTCCACTCCCCAATACATGGTTTGGGATGGCACTTAATGTGGAGGACCCTCCACGTGAACGCGCAAACGGAGTGGAAGTGGGTAGGGAGAGGGTTCAGAGGGTGGTTTTAGAAAGGCCCTCTCTGTCCAGACTTTTCTCCTTCCATTACAGATCCTGCCACTCCCATCTGTCCTGCGATCACCTCATTTCTCACACCTGAGCTTCCCCCGCCCATCTCCCCACCTGCACCTCATTGCCTCATCAGCCACTCTCTATATATACTGGGTCCACTTCTTTTGTTTCTCTGTCCGTTTGTTCTAGTTGCTATGTTGCTGTCTTGCCTTGTGTTGTTGTTTTTGAGCTTCTGTAACCTGAACCTTAACCTGGGCCTGAGCCTTCCTGTTACCTGTCTGCTTGTCTGTAAGCTATTTTGGTCATTAAACCATGAATATCATCCTGCCCTCTCGGCTGTCTGCATTTGGGTCCTTCCCCTGTTGTCACTCTCCTGCACCCCTGGGACACAAATATCAATATAAGCCTAAAAATTCCAGTATCAGTCAGGCTCTATTTTAGGTCATAGGTCTGAACTTATTATTTTGTCTCAAAAACTGTCAAGTAAAAGTTGGCACTAAGTACTTAGTAAAAAAAAGTAAGGTATCGAAAAAGTAGCATTTTTGTATGGATACAGAAATCCAGGTATTGTATTGGCACTGGTAAAGAAATGTTCAAACTACATCCAGACCTAAACAGAACACACTGAAATAAATGATTCTGGGTGATCCCTTCTGTTTCACTGTAGAAATGACTGGGCAGTAACAGATCTTTAATTAAAAGCTACTATCAGATAAAACTTATGTATCCTGTCTAACACAACTCTACACTACATGCAATACAGTACGCTGCACAAGTCACACACTCTGCTACCATGCATAATGATGGTGTTGGTGTCGAGGCATGCAGGCCATGGCTGCCAGTGGTGTGACGGGTTTGTGCAGGAACGTGGAGTGGGCTCAGATAAGGGTCTTGAGCTCCTCGTCAGTCAGCTGGTTGACCGCCATGATTTTCGTTAGCTGCTCGGCATACCTCGCCTGGTCCTGCATGAAGTGTGGGATGCGGACGTTCTCCATCTGAGCCAGCCCTTTCAGGCGGTCCACGTCTTCGAATGACACCTGAGCCCACAGAAAAACAGAAGAGACAGAATTAGCAACCTGCTGCACTGCAACTCAAAAAATGAAATTCTAATGAACCATCAGAACCAGTGGGGAAATGCAACCACAATAATTATGACTTTAATTCATTGAAACAAGACTAAGAGTATACAGCCATGCTAGCAGCTCTGTTAGCTCAGTGCTAATGCCAGCATGTTAACATGATGATGTTTAGCAGATAATAATTACTACTGTTCCCATTTTAGTTTACTGTGTTAGCATGCTAACATTATCACAAACACAAAGTACAGCTGAGGCTGATGGGATTGCCATTAGTTAGCAGGTACTTGATCATAAACCAAAGTATTGGACAAACAAATTTTGACCTGATGACCTGATGATGGTGCTAGAGGAAAAGTCAGCAGAACACCAGTTCTTAGTGACTGTACCAAATTTCATGACAATCCATCAAATTATTGTTGATATGTTTCGATATAGACCAATTGGTGGACTGACCAGCCGGCTCTGCCATCCCTAGAGCCACGCAGCAATCATGCCTAAAACTACCTTAAAATTCAAAATAAAATACATTTGTGTAAAGTGAAAAAGTGACCTGGATTGTCACACTTTGCTCATGAGTAGGTTTTCGATTAATTTCATCATTTGATGACAGTAATTTTGTGAATTCCGACCTCAAACCAATGGTGTTATTAAAACACATCACTTCTTACATCACGTTCAACATCTACAGCAGGAATGAGCACCTTGTTTCATCAACGGTGCCTTTGGCTCCTCTGTAGCAGAACATTGTCTGTTCCCTCCTTAGAGAGGTTATTATAATAGCCTCATTCAGCATTGCTTTCCATTCATTTTACTCTATATCTGAACTGTAATCATCTTCTGTGTAGTTAAACCTCTGTTTAATGTGACTGAATGTCACAAATTATATTGTTCTGCTGTTACTTTCTAATACCTATACTGGTGGTGTAGAAGCACTGACAGGGAGGAGATACGATTAGAAACATGACGCCACTGACAGGAAAATCAAGTAGTAGTGAGATGGCCCAAAAACCAAGGAAAGTAGCTTTTCATAGAAACATAGTCTTCATAAACAGATTCTGCATATGAATGCAGAATGGGAGTGGGCTTTGGTTGCATGCACGTAAAAAGTCCATGTGTATGTAATCTCAGAACCCATCAGCTATCAACTGATGTTGATTTAGCTTTTTATCAATCTTGGAACCCTAGAGATTAGCTTTTTATTAGCTTTTTCTAAATGTATCTGCATTCAAATTGTCATCAGATGATAGCCAGTGGGTTCCGAGATTGCTAATCGGACTGTAAACAATGACCAGCACATAGAAGAGGAAGTCTTGGCCCGGATATCTGTTATCTGGATATCCACTGGTTACACCGAAAGCCCCGGAACATAGATAGTTGAGCTGCCTCACCTTTCCTAGAGCCATCAGCAGTGGGAAATTGATCTTGTCTCTGTATCTCAGGATCTTCAGGATACCATCCAGGTAGACCTGGTCTTTACTGAAGCACCCTGCAATGTGAGAGGTCAGAAAAGAAGTTTGACAAGTATACATTTTAAAAGGCTAATATTCATATTTTAATGTTATTTTGAATGTATCACATGTGAATCAATTCAGGTTAAGACAACCAGTGTTGGATTGTCTGACTCTACATTAAATGTGTAATCAAGCCTAATCAGCAAACTCTCTTTTCAATCTTAAACCCTATCTAGTGATAGTGACCTGGCTGTGCTGTATCAGTCTGGCCTCTCTTGGCTCGGACACAGTAGTCCCAGCGAGTATTGGGGTCCTGGACGAAGCATCCCAGATTGTGGAAGAGCTGAGAGAAGGACATGTGGCTGGCCTGGTAGACGGTGTAGTAGAGCAGGGCGGCGCGCCACAATGTGGGGTCTTTCCGGAACAGGACACTGTGGATGCTGGCCAGGCCTTCCTCTGTGGGGTTCAGAGGCTTCAGGTTGTGCTTCTTCCTGCCCACGCTGCCGCTCCATGGCTGGTGGCAGTTGTTGATGCCACGGAAATAATGTGTGCCTGGTGGACAGAGACAAGGACTACTTATATAGTTTGAGTTCAAATTCAAGCCAACTTAATTAGTAGCAACATCAGTTAGATCCATGCAATGGTCTACTGATACAGTCTATCAATATCAATGACAGTCTCGATGACAACCAATCAGACCTGTGATTGGAGAAGTCATTTTTAATGTCTTGTAATGAACTGCATTACAGTTGAATTTAAATGATTTTCCATTCAGCTGGTGAACTCCAGGAGCCACACATTAAGAATAAAACACAAGTCCAGTATGAGAGCTACTGTACCCACCAATCTCATGCCTCAGCATGCCTTCCAGCCAGTGCTCTCGGGCAGTGGAGATGTTGATGGTCAGTGTGGGTCTGCTGTTCACAACCGTCATGGAGGCTCTGGACAGGAGGTCGTCTGTCACCTGGACTACGATCTATCAACACAGATTGAACTCAGTGTTCCTTTTTTGATGTTTACATTTTTGGTGTAGTTTCCTACACCAAAAAATATTATTGCATAGCTATTGTATTAGCTTGCATTAGATGGTACATCTGTTCATTACTTGGAATTGGGCTGCATTTGGATGTCTGCAAATGTGTCACATTGTGCAAACCCTTGCAGATCCTTGTGGCTATGTAGACTTTGAGTTATTACAAAACCACTGATGTTTTACATTGCTAAAATATATTCTTCTATCATTTGTAGCTGGGCTCAACAAAATGGGCCCAGAAATGTAAGTGTCACAGAGTTTCTGGGTGGATTTCCCCTTTAAGTACAAAGGAGACTGTATCCATGTTATCATCATTTTCCTTAAAGCACAATGAGCATGTCAGAAACCTGGGTGTCATTATTGATGCCAATCATAACTTCCAGCATCACATCACCGCTATTATGAAGACGGCTTTCTACCATTTAAAAAATATTTCCAAACTTAGGAGCTTCCTGTGCCATTCTGACTCCGAATGAAAAACTGGTCTCCAGCAGATCAGATTACTGTGATTGCAGGATTTCCCAAAAAGGTAGGCTCCAGCTCATTAAGAGGGCTGCAGCCAGAGTGCTAACTGGGACTAGGGAAATACAACCATTGCACCTGTAATGAAAACACTTCACTGGCTGCTGGTACAGTATAGAATTGATTTCAAAGTATTACTGCTTGTTTACAAGGCCCTAAACTGTATGGCTCCTAAATATATTTCCGACCTGCTCACTGGCTGTAGCTCAATCAGATCCTTCTGATCATCAAGCATGTTTCTCCTTAATGTACCTAGAATCAGGTGAAGGTGCATTTGGTGACTGTGGTGCCTGATGACCTGAGATCTGCTACAACTGTATGCTCTTTTAAAAGCAGTCTTAAAACATTGCTTTTCTCTCAGGCTTTTAGTAATTAAGAGTGTGTGTGTGTGTGTGTGTGTGTGTGTGTGCATGTGTGAGTGTGTGTGTGTGTGCCTTGGTGCGCCTGTTGTTGTCCACATGAGAGTGCTGTAGGAATAGGACAGGGATTATAAACAACTTTATTTTATGTGTGTGTGTGTGTGTGTGTGTGTGTGTGTGTGTGTTTGTGTGTGTGTGTGTGTGCGTTGTGTGGGTGGCTGAAAGCTTACTTTATTTATGTGGAGTATTTTATATATGTGTTTTCTATCAAATTTGTTTACCGTTTTCTATGGACATTGAGTTTAGCTGTGTATGAAATGTGCTATGCAAATAAAATTGACTTGACCTGACTGGACTTGAATGCTATTCACTCCCTTGTATTTTCTTTCTACTGTCTAGTATATCTAAACCCATTAGGATTTAACCAAGCATACACAAGGTGCGTGTATATGTGGTGTAATGTGTTCAGTAGAACATTATTAACTTGGTGATGTAACATGTATTTGTTGATGGTTACATAAACACAGCTCCGCACAAGCAAACTGCAGGATGACTTCAGTAAAGTGGCGGCTTTTTGCAAGGTCTCACTGTTCCCTGGAGCTCATTCACTTTGATTCTCTGTGGTCTGCTGAAATGATGATGTACAAATCCACCATGACACAGACTGCAGAGTGCAGCCACAGAAAAATACCAGGCTCCAAATTTCAGCCTCTTAATGACTTTTTTAGTGTATGTAAAATGCTCTACAGTGGGAATTGTCAGAACTGTGTTTGTTGTTGCGTTTAAATCAAACTGTGAGAGTGTGCAAATAAAAAGCAATGCATCTCCTTCATCATCAAATAAGCCCAAGTCGCTTGTCCTCTTACCTCGCCCATGCAGCCTTCCTTCTCCATGTATTTCTTGACGTTGTGCCAGATGCGACCCTTGGTAAAGAGGTTGCCACCAGTGACTTGTTCAAACTTCTCATAGCTGCCATATCGCTGCAGAGCAAGCTCCATGATATGCACTGCCTGCAAGAGATGAGAAACTCATAATGTAAAAGCTGCGTTCTGTTGTTTATGCTTTGGACAGGCAGTACTTGCACAGTACTTACTTACAGTCAGACAGATGTTAAACAAACAACCACTTGATCAAACAACTTATCTGGAAAAGAAAAACAAAGGTGAACAGAAAAATAATTTTTACAGACCAACTATGGGATGTAGAGAAGTTGCCACTAATTGCCAAATCCTCTTCATCCTATGAGGTTCCCCAAGGTTCTATACTTGGTCCTGGTCCAATCCAATGTTTTCTATTTATATGCTCCTGTTTGGTCTAATTACCAAAAAACATAATATCTGATTACAATATATTAGCCAATAGTAATGCTTTTTAACATAGACAAATAATCTTGATATGGATCCCATAGGTTTGGGTTTTTTTAAGAGTTGTGACCAAGATACAAACTGATCAGGACATCTTACAGTTGTCTAAACTTGTCAGTGTTCTCTGGTGGACAAACTGTGTAATAGTGACACTGTTTCTAAATGACCTCAAACCTAGTTTGGCATTTCTGTTCTGAAATTTCTAGTTACTTGTCAGCCAACATATACACTGATAGCAGTATATCTGCAATCAGCTTATATCGGCCTGCCCTATTGATCAGAATCAGGTTTATTGCTAAGAAGTCTATACTTCTCTACTACTTATACTAAGTAACCTTTAATTTATTGTTCACTGTATCTGTAACTTTAAATTCCAGTAAGTACCAAATCACAGGACAAGTTAGTTAATTGGTTTGTACTGTTTACAGCTGGCTTGTGCCTTTTAATGGTACAAACTACAATGCAAATGTGTTGCCAAGTTACACATCCAGCAGACACGGAGCAACATTAACACTCATTTGGAGTCATAGTTCTGGATTGAAGTCCAATATTAGGCGTTTTCGGACTGGAGGAACTTTTTCATAGTTCTAACGGGAACGATCGTAGTTTATAGAACGCCGTTTTAGCTCCTACTTCAGAGTAGGTACTCTCCCAGCACAAGAGGAACCTTAAGTGATATAAGGTGATTGGTCCAGACACAAGTGTACATTGATTGATCAAACACCAATGCAGCACAGGCAATTGCCATCTTTAAAAACCTGTGTAACAGCTCGTAATGGTAGCCTTAAAAATGGATAGATAGATAAATGGACCGACAGTGAAGTCCAGACTTTTGAGCAATATGCATATTTGACTCATCAAAGCGAAATATGAAAATCTTGTGTGTGATGTTTTGAGTGACATTGCTATACCAACCACTGGCCGGCTTACAGAAAAAAGCCCTTGAAGGTATGCAGTTCTCGGGGGAGCTCCCCAGTAGGCAGTTCCTCTCAGGGAGTCCCCAAACGCCTAATGTTATCATAACTGATACAGATTCATTACACACAAACCATGTAACAGCTTGTCAGTAAACTGTGCACTTAATGGACATGAACTACTTCTTCTTGGTAGCTGATGAACAATTGTGGAAAAAAAAGGCTGGTGAGTCTGACTTTCTCTGGATTACTTCTTGCTTTTTAAGAGACAGATTGTGTTTTACTCTTTAAGTTTTGAGTCATGTCCAGTGTGTAGAGAAGTCTTGTCAGTAGTCTTGCCTCGCACTACCATAAGCTTTGATGTTTTTGAATTTGTGCTTCTGTATAACTCTAGCTTACAGTCTTACTTTACTGAATTCTTTCTGAAGGGCTGCTCCACATTTCCATGAAATATTACTATTACTTAGTACTGGTGTCCTCCATTTCCCCTGTCAAATGCCATAAATATCATCCTGTAAGACAAATGTAATTCAAGTGACAGTCCACTTTAAAGGTTCAACACAGAGAAAGGAAACATGACAAAATAATAAAATAAAACAAAACATGAGCATCCTCCGCAGGATTATTTTACTGCATTTCCGGCTGAGCTCACTCACTCTTTCCTTGCCTTACTGTCTGTGTACTTGTGTTACTAAAAGAGCCTGCAAAGAACACCACACAGCTGTTCACTTGAAACACATCTATCTCATACCCTTATCTATTTCATTTGTGGGGTGATTGATCAGAACCTGAATTTGAATCCCTGTCTTCTACAGAACAAAAACTTGTTTTTGAAAACACTGTGTGTGATTCTTCTACAGCTTCAGTGTTGCTCGCGGGACATGATGTACTCATAGTGTTAATGTCGTTTTAAACTAATCCTCCAGTGTTTGCTAAACAAAGTCTCACTTTCACTTCGAGACAGACTCATACTGCGTCAGCTCTGATCGGCCCTGACGCTGAACAGCTTTGGCAGCAAGTGGCATGTGGAGGTTGCTGATCTCAAACCAGCCAGCTCAGCACCAACCTCATGCACTAGGGACATTGTTGTAGATGTGATGAATGACCTGTCACTACCCCTGGGCCAGAAATTGGTGGAATCTTGCACTTATTGGCTGAGTTTTTTTCAGCATGCAAGCAAGCGAATTTCAGGCTTTTGAGTTTCTCTGTCCCATTTTAACCTTGAAACAGTACTTCTGATACTTTCAGAGGAACACAGAGGCTTAGGATAAGCCTGTGTTTGAGATAGTTTATGAAGGTGTGACACTTTAGAATGAAAGGTGAACAGGGGTTTCTAAAAAGTTATAGGATTTCCATATTACTATTACTGTTTACTGACCATGACCATGTAGTAGATACTGGTGAAGACTTCTAACCCTCTCGGACATAAATACTGCTTTTTACAATCACAAGCAGGGCCGTAGCCAGAATGTCAGAAATACTGAGTCCCCCAGCACCCACTGTCCCAACCTGCTCAGGAAATTTTGACCAGACACTAGGAAAAAAGCTTCTAAAACGATTTAATTATTTGGATTTTTCATATTGTATCTACTCAGTTAGCTGTTTTGTTATATTTTCTGTTTTATTTGCTAACATGAAGGTCTAAATGCTGTTTCCAAACTAATTAGAATTAAAATAAATTTAATGTAAGTACAATAGTCACTCTCCTTTTAACTCTGTTTTGGTCTCCATCAACTCCTGAGAAGAATATCTGTCTCTTTAGCTGCTAAATGCTCCACTATGTTCACCAGCTAGTCGCTAACTTTGTCTGTCTGTCTGTTGGAAACTAGGTTCACGGTGAGAGAAAATTCACAAAAAAACAAAAACCAAAACAGTGAGCTGAAAGATGCTAAAATGAGGGGAACTGCAGAGTTGATGACAATTCTCTGTGGGTTCATCACTATGAGCCACCCCTTTCACATTTCACAGTCATTTGATCCGATGTTAATATAAAAATATTGGTTATTAGTGCAGCTTTAATTAAAAATAAAAATCTGGTGGAGATACTGAGTCTTTTTTTATGTTGTTATCTTAAATGTAGTCTAAATTTAAATATACTATGTCTACAAATACTAGAATCAGCCTATACAATATCCACCATGTGTAACCTTTTCATCATATAAAATACATTTATTACAGGCTGATAAAATTTCAGAGGACATGCTGTCAGTTTCCTCAATGATACAGCCCTGTGGCAGAGATACTTACTGCAGGAGATCACCACATTGTCTGCACCTTCTACTATGTTGTACCAGTGTACAAAGAATATTTACATGTACAGTTTGTTTTCTAATGTCTGTCTTGCCCTCACTATCCCTATTCTGCCAGGTTTCTAATCATTGTTTTATCCAAAAACTTTATACTTTGAGGATGTTTGCTATAGTTGTTTGGGACTTTGTTCACACCCCAGATGATCACATAGCTGTTTGCTAGGAAGCCTGCTAAGAACCACATTATTAAGCATCTCAATAAAGCTTATTTGTTGCAGTTGTTATTGTTCTCACCTGACCAAATGAACCAAGCCAAAATAATTCAATTGTTCCAAACACAATCGCACCCTTACCTTTGACAGGAAGCGATCTGAGGCATTGTTATGCCGCGCCAGGACCAGTGGAGAAACGGGGTTGCTGTACTCAAATTGTGGATTGTAGTTGAAGTCAGACTTGAAAAACTTGGCCTTCTCTTTCTCAACATTAGACGGCTTGATGGCTGTAAGGAGGCAGAGCTTCTTGGCATTTTCCACTTCCCGCGTGATAGCTGCTTTGTGCAGTAAGGGAAGTTTAGTGCGAGGGGAATTGGAGATGCACATCTTCCTGAGCTGTGGAACTGTACGTGGGGTTAGGCCCATGGTGCTGCCCACAACTGCAATGTTTCGTGCTGGTTTAGGGAGATTGGAGTTGCTTCCTGAGAAGACATGATTTGTCTGTGCAGGTCTGCTGCCACATTCGGGAGCACGTACCTTTTTAGGAGCCATGCCTGGACGGTTTCTTCTGCTAAATGTGGTGCTATATTTCACTGATGTTTTTGGCCTCTTGTATGGGGACTGCTTCGGGCTATTCTTCTCCTCCTCCTCAGCCTGCAGCAGGACATTGTAGCTGCTGGAGCCAGTGCTGAAGAGGTCTTTGAGGACACCTGAAGAAACCTTCTCCAGGTATACCTGGCTTGGACTCAGTGCCTTGTCAGCAGAGTTTAAGATATACTTTTTGGACATTTCTACTTCTGGCCAGTGGAGTCTTTCTGAAAGAAGTAAAATCAGAGACCAGTAAGGGAATCAATCTGTTTGCTGCTTACTTTAGAATCACCTTCACGTGCAGACCTTTTTATAGCTTGATAGACTAATCCTCTTATCAAGGCAGGATAAAATAAGATCTATTCCAATGCCAAGCTAAAAAAAAAACCAAGGTACAAAATATATGGATAGACTACCCTAAAGGCCTATACACACTGGGTTGATGTGTTTTTGCTTTTCTTTGTGCAATTAATTCGCATGTCAATATATTTTTTCCTTTGTTTTTGTCATCAGCACTTTCGCACAGAATGCGAATATTACGTGGCGGAAAAGCGATGTAATTTTGTCCTGGGATGAAGTCAATTTTTCTGCGCTTTTGCGCACCGAATAAAGGCATCAACCAATCACGGAATGGACGTCACAACTCCTAATGACAATGGCGGACCTGTTGATTGCTGAACACAAAAAAAGATAAAGCCTGAATTCAAGGTCAACATGTGGAGCAGGATAGTGAGGAGCTGATGTAGTTTACTTTTGGATGTAGTAGAGTTGGTAGTCCCATTTTCGTGTTGTATTATTCGTTAGGTCCCTGGTGTGTAAAGCCCTTAACTTTTAATGGGTGTGAGGAACTGTGTTTTTACATCTCTGTAAGCAAAGTCACAACTTTGTCTTTTCCCACTTTCTTGCTTTTATCTACAATAATGATGTGATCTGACTCAAATAAGCCTAATGTGACTTGTCTTGGACTTCGGTTATGTCAGCAGTCCATAGCTATGCCCCATTCAGTCTCATGAGAGTGCAGGGCTCTGCGATTTCCAGTAAGGTGACCTGGAACATCATCACAGTAAGAGCTCTCTGTTCGGACAGGAGCACTGAGGCGGAATCCGTGCAACCACAGACAGCACCAACTAATGACCTCAGCAGCACAGTAATGATTTCAAGAGGGGGAAGTACTAATTGGAGCTTCATTGGCTTGCTCAGCCACCCAATCAAATACTATTACCTAACACATTAGTTGGGTATCTCATCATTCACTTTAAACTGATGTGACAGGCTACTATCGCATCATACTGTTGGCAAAAAAGTAATCAAGCCAGAATTCTTATCTAGTGAATACTAATTCAATTCAATTGTATTTATATAGCAGTAAATCATAAGAGAAGTTATCTCAGGGCAATTGGTGTGAAAGTTTTACAAAGTTAATTTAAGACATTTTCAAACCAGTTACCATGCATGAAATCAAATTGATGACAGAAAGCACAGTCCTGAAATTGAACGTAATTCAACTGCACAACAAAATGAACCACTGCTCAAGCATCTAATCTCACCCTTCAAATGATTCAAGGCACTAATGTTAATTTAAAGCATAGGATTAGCCTAGTAATAATCAGCATGATTCAGCACTGAGTGAGCTCACCAGAAATCTGCTTTTCAGACTGCCATGAGTCTCTCCAACACAAATGCGTAGGATACAGTGAGTTAAGCACTATGAAATACAACGTAGGTTATACATAATACAATATAAACGGAGACTAATTAATAAATTCATGCTTTCCTCAAATATATTCGAATTTTTGTTTATGTTCGTTAATGTTTTCCTAGTAACAATAACTTAATTAATAGCTTACTGGCGCTCATATTTCAACTTACCCATCTTTAACTGAGATAATTTATCACTTAGGATAACTAACTGATGCCACAAGAAAAGTTACCATTATTGCTATTATTACGGTACTACATTGAGTTCCTGATATGTTATTAATCCGCTAAATAGACGAGCTCCTACCAAGAGTCACAGGAAAATAGGAGAAACACAAGACAAATGCAACATTACCTGTTACTTTTATTGATTCCAGCATCCTCTGTTAATGTCTCTGTAGCGTTTAGCGTTAACCTCAAATATCACAGTGCTGTTCGAAGAATACAAACGTTACTTAGCAAGTTTACCTGGCTAAATTAGCCGGCTAATGTCGTCCAAATAGAAACCCCACGATGAAAGCGAGTTATCAGTAGTGACTACGTATTACGAGACGCAAGAAATATTTTAAAAAGCATTTTAATGGCTGAGCTGACATTAACCGACCCGCCTACACTAAACCCCAGCCAAACTGACAAGAAAGAGCCCAGCTGTCTGTATGGCACTGGCTCTGCATTGACTGATCCGTTTCCATGGTTTCGTTGGGAAATACGCAATACACATGGATACTCATGGGAAATGAAGTCCCTCGAGAATTGGTTAGACACCTTAGAGAAAATACCAAGGTTTGGTCGGTGTTAGATGGACGTAGATTTATACATAATTTGTAGTTCAGCACTAATCAATTGTCAGTGGATTAAATTCAATTGACTACTTATTTTATTGTTGCTATTAGACGCCATGATTGTAGTTTTCTATGGGCTGGTTGCACGCAACTGCTAACTTTAATTCAAAGCCCACACATACACATTAAAGAAGCCATGTTCCACAGCAGTTCGATGTAATGTCAACAATAAACTAAAAATCTAACCAGTAGTTTTGTCTTGCTGGCATTTATAAAATGACTTATGATAATCCAGATAACTTATTTTATTTATTTGAATGTGAAAACTGAAGGTAGCATGAAACAATGGAAATAGATTATATAAAAAGCTGAAGAATGTAACTCTGTGTTACAAAAAAAAGTGGGCTAATGATAGTGACATATGACTTTACTGTACTTTAACATTGTAACTGACCCCTTTACAAAATCTACAATAAAAGGCTAGAACATTGTATTTCTTTACATTGCAAGGACTAGCAAAGGACTAAATTCATACTGACATTCAATATGGGTGCCCATTTTAATAGTCTACATGCCTGACTTAATTCCCCACTAATTTGTTTTTTTTCTTATAACACCCCCTATTTAACACATAATGTGTTACATTTTAACAGGTGTTGCATCCGCTCAGGGACAACACATGTTGTATAGAAAATACAGCTTTTTTATGTGGCATGTCTGCAAATTTTATATGATGGCTCCTTGTTTTAACATCCTGTAGGGGATTACTCGCTGTACAGTTAAAACAACAAAACTTAATGTGTTTAGCAATGGATGATGCTGCATATGCTTCCTTCAAGTGATCTTTGTAAGCATCTACTTCTGAGTCCAGAAATTATACATCAATACGATATGTATGTGTTATCAAATATAAATAGAAACATTGCAACAAAACTGTGTTGTTTTATGTTTGGCTGTTGTTATTTCTGGAATGAAGGTGAAACATAATGAGTTGTTTACAGTTAAACTGTGAAAATATAAAACATAATGTTAAATCATATATAATATAAAAAGCAATCATTCAGAATTAAGAATTAGGGAAAAAATGCATGTTTACATTAACATTAGCCTACCTATAATTAAAGTCTTAAGTTCATTACATCAATAAATTGAATATACAGTCTATGGTGTATTAGGTCAATGTGCGTTTTAACGTTAACCGTTTGTTTTCAGAATTTGAATACACAGATGACTGATTCGTGAAAAAATGTGGAGTGCATGCGTACTCTAGTCTCCAGTCTGACAGCTTCTTTCCACAGACCCAGGCTGTGATTGGCTGAACATGTGTGAAGCCCGGCTGCTTGTTTCTGATTGGTTCTCGGGCGCTTCGTTCAACCGTTGGAGTTTGCGCAGTAGGAGCAGCGCTGAAATTCAAATTTCAACAGTTGTTTTGTACAGAGAGGAACCGAGAAGAGAAAAGAGAAGCTGAGAGCCGCTCAGCTCGCCTTACTACGCCCTGTTTATGTACACGATTTATTTAAAATACCCAGTTGTTAAAATATTGCTCGAGTGGGGATAAACTGCCCAAAATGGATCCATTTACTGAGGTAAGTCGCTGAGCGAATTAACCTAAGTTAAGCTAATGTTAGATAACGTACATATCTAACGCTAAGTTAGCGCTAATGTTGAGTCGAAATAGCTGCGTTAACGTTACCTGCTAATGCTAACCTTTTGCTAAACGTTTATAATGTTATTAGACACATGTTCGTTACGGCAGGAGACTGTCGTTTACTTCCATAGTACTTTAACGTAAGCTAATGTTAATACATTGAAATAAGGCCAGTGTAAACATGTCACGTGTTGCGTCTTTGTCTTGTCAGTCGTCAGCAACCACAAAGATCAATTAAAAAATAACAACTAGCTAGTACATTAAGCTTCTAAAGGCAGGGTATGTAGTTATCTTGATGCGTGGCCAATTAGTAAGTATGTAAGTCAACGTAACGTTATTCAAATGAAACGAGTTTGTCTCCATTTAAGGCAAGGTATGTGCCAGCACTGGAAGTTGTCCAACACTTACTTAGCCCTCTTTGCCTCATTTTCTCTGTTCCTTAATGCGCTCATGCTGTTGTTGCAAACAAAAACTAGAATTTAATTCTATCTGATAACATTTCTTGTTACTCCAGTATCCTGGCCAGTAGAGTTTGAAATTTCAAATCCAGGAACAACAAGCAGGAGTGGCTAATTCCTGAGGAATGCTCGCTGCTAAATGTGACTTCAGGTTTTCCATACTGCCTAGAGAAAGTGTGCAGGGTGCAGTGCAGCTGCAGGAATGTGTTGGGGCTTGCACAGTCAACATACAGCACAGTAAATCAGATTGTCTGACAGGCTGTGTGTAAGGCCAAGGGAAGGGAGTGTCATATAAAGAAGGAAAGAGGGCAAGCAAACAGAGGCCTTTTTATCTCTGGTGAAGAAGGACTGTTTTGTGTGTCTTGGGCTGTTAAAGTAGCTCACATAGAGATAGGCACTGTGCTGTACTTTGTTCCACATACTTGTGTTTACAGTTTTCAAGGAAGATGGATAATCTGCATATTTTGACCAGTTTGAAAAAGTCTCACAGCAACAAGACTGCAATTATACAGATTTCAGATTCTCTGTCACAGCACAGACAAATGTACTTAGGGAATTCACAAGCTATGTTGCGGTGCCAAAACGTACGTACAGTTAGAAGTTGTAAAAAGTACTGACTAAGTTCTGACTTGAATGAATTCTGACATCAACAAAGATCTTGTAATTCAATTAAGGCAGTGGCATGTTCATCTAGAGTAAAATCAATGATATGAACATTTTTATTATCCATGTCAATTTGAAATTGTAATCTGGAACATCCATGGAATGTCAGGTTCTTGGTGGACATTTATTTAAAAATGTGATGTGTGGTTTTCTTTTAAGTAAACATGACAACTATTTGGGTAATGACAACCTCTCCTGGAAGGTAGTGTTGTACTTGATGTTTCATGTGAAAAGTAACAGAAATAGACAGTTGTGTCAAGGCTGAAAAAAGAGAGCTAGAAAGAGTTCAAACCCTGGCTTCCCATCTCTGCACAGCTGGCCAATCATGGTGTGAGTGTCAGAGTTTGGTGCAACTATTAATGTTACATGTTAAGACCGTCAATTCTTTGGTAATTTTGAGGCTGTAGTTAGTGGTGGTGTTGTTGCTGTGTTGTTTGTATTTAGATAGATTGATTGATTGATATTTATTTTTATTGTCCCCAAAGGGGAAATTCATTTCCCCAGTGGATTGTGTGCCTCCAGAACATAGATACACTTACATACAACATTAATACATTATAGAATTCATAGTGTATTATTGTAATTAGTGTGTTATGGAATAAAGAACTGCTATGGCAGAGGGGGCAAAACTTTGGCTAAAACATGCCTTTTTCCATCTCAGCATCCTGTATCTGTGGCCAGGTGGGAGTAGAGTGAAAAAGGGTTGAGGGGGTGTCCAGGGTCATGTGCTATGGTGAGTGTAGTCTGACTCACAGGAAGAAGGCTGTGGGTGTAAGCCCGCCATTGGCCGACTATTTCAGTAGGAATTCTCCTCTCCTTCGCTATCTGCGTGTTACCACTTTCAAGTCCCAGTTGCTACGTGAAACAACAACCTCCGTGCTAGCAACTTACATGCTGAAAATGGCCCTATAAATGGAGATAGGTGTGGCTATGCGAGACTATGGTGAGTGCCATGTGAGTGATGGCTCTGTTATTGAGATCTGAGAGGTTGGGGTTTAGGAGATGGATGCAGTGTATATGAAAAACAAAACATTGCTTCAAACTACAAGTGGTGATGATTTTATTCCATCCATCCTCTGTATGTAGAAAGCAGCTATTGGAGTAACAATTTAACAATGTTTTCTGTGGAACCAGAAACTGTTGGAGCGGACCCGGGCTCGCAGAGAAAACCTGCAGAAGAAAATGGCAGAGAGACCAAATGCAGCAAACAGACAGATGGTCAAAAGGCCCAGAGAGCCGCTGGCTGACACCAATAGTGTAATCAGTGAGCCAGTCATTGATAAAGGTATGAACACATTTGTTGAATTGCTGTCTGCTGAGACTTGTCCTGTCAGTTTGTCTTTGCTTATATTTCCCCATCACTTCCTCCCAGTTCCACAGATGTCCTCCAAGCCTTCTCCCTCCAAGCGCAGTCGCTCAGGGGAAAATGTCCAGTCTGCAGCTGGTGAGGAGAACCAGGAGCCACTGGTGACACGAGCTTTGGCTCCTATGCTCTCGGACCCCCCGACAGACAAGAAACCCCCGGCGGGGCCTGCCAGTGTTCGACCTACCTCCTCTTTGGAGAAGATTGCTCCCCAGCCTGCTCTCCAGTCTCAGCCAGGGCAGCTGAAAACTGTACAGCCAGAGCCAGAGAAGATGGCTGTCACCCCTGCTCTTGATCGTCCAAGCAGCAGAGAAGCAGGGATGGTGCCTGCCAGTCCAGCCCTGCAGAGGAACAAGGAGGACCTGGTGGAAGATCCATATCCATCTGCTGCTGGCATGAAGTCTCGTCTGCATAGGCTAGCAGAGCAGAGAAAGTGTTGGGATGGTGATGGTGAGAATATTTTGTGTCCTGTTTTGAAATGAAGCTTCACACCAAAATAACAAAACACAGGGTTAGAATCTGCTAACTGACTGACAGGGCTTTTAACACAGGAACTAAAAGCAGACAGCAACCAAATCAAAAGTTATTATTTCTTATTGCTGTAAAAGTGTTTTTCATATAAGCATTTTCCTTTTAAAGCACACATGTACAGCTCTGCATAAAAGTGCATTTATTTAGAGCACTGGTCTACAAACTTTGTATGTATGTATGATTTTATTAATCAAAATGAATTCAGACTAACTTGACCTGCGTCCTTCAGTCGGACATCACCATTATGGTAGCTAGTAAGAGTCAGGTGTCAAAGAAAGAACAGGCCACAGTGTGTCCAAAAAAATGTGCTCCACCTGTTTTTCTGTAGTTGTACTGTACGTTGTTGCAGCACAAAGAGTTCTTGAATTCACTGGGAGCTGCTTACTTTATTGTTGTGTGTGATGTTCACTCTTTCAAATGTATGATAGTCATATATTTTGTACCTACCTAAATCAAACATATTACTACCTTTGCAGGCACCTCTGTTGCAGTTCCAGACTGCACTCCCCTGTCTCTGTTGAAGAGACAAGCTGAGGAACCACCAGCTGCCACCCCCACCATGTCCTCAGGAACTCCAGTGGGAAGGAGAGGCAGACTGGCCAACCTCGCTGCCACCATTGGATCCTGGGAGGACGACCTAAGCCATGCTAACATTCCCAATGCAAAAGAGAAACCAGGTGCTGCTGTTCCCAAGTTAGCAGTCAGAGATGCTTCCGTGGCTGCCAGCACTAAACCAAGTGCTGCAGGCCATGTGGTGGCCAGTTCAACTGCAAGCAGCAAGTCTGCATCCAGCTCTAATCAGGTAGGTTTAGGTAGGAAGTGTCCTTTTCTTCAGCATAATCAGTTATTTCTGTATGACTGATATTATATGAGCAGTGTAGTAGATGAGTGTCTAATGTGTAGAAGACTTTCTGTGACTGCCAGATCTGCTATGAAGACCCTGAAAATGACTTAAATCCACTGATAGTGCTTCCTTACTTTGCTCACATAATGCATTGCTTATGACTGCATTGTATGAATGACAGATATACATTGTGAGAACATTTATCTCGATAGCATCCTAGAATATTTGTATTTATTACACCTATTTTTATTTATATAATGAAATATATCTTTTTTTAAAATGTGTATTGTTTGCTTCAACTTCAGATTATTTATTAACAAATAAAGGGACTATTGTATGTCTTTTCAGCAGGCTGTGTATTCTCCAGTGAAGTCTAGCCGAGTGGTTCTCCCAAGCCCTCAGAAGGCTGACATTCCTGCATCCAGGCCAGCACTTAAGTCAATGACCAGTCCTCAGAAGAGTTCCAACCAGGGGGTGACCTTCCCCTTAAGTCCTCAGAAGAGCTCCATCCAGGGAACAGCCATCCCATCCAGTCTCCTGAAAGCCGGCCCCTGCTCCTCAACATCAGTGCCTCAAAGTCCCTTGAAGAATCAGGCCCTCTCCAGGGGTCTCAACCCCACCTCCAGCCCCCAGAAGCCAGAACTCTGTGCCAAGCCCACCATTGCTGCCCCCCCTGTACCCCAGGAAAAGGCCACTGCTGGAGCTCCTGGTGAGTAGCAGTTCATTCTGGAATTATTTTATGAAATTGGATACAAAGTGATGACCCAGTTCTTCAATATCAGTCTTTTTGCATATTTTTCTTAAGTTAAAAAACAAAACAAAAAACACATTAAGTTGTATTATGTTGGGTATCATGCTGTATATTAATACAAAGATGACATGACGGCAGTTCAGTTTATGGTAACAATGCACCAGGAGCCCCTTCCTGAGCACGTCCTTCGCTGGGTTTTCATACGATCTGGCCTGTTTATAGAGAGAGAATTACAAACTGTATGTCCTTGTTGACTTTGCGGCCAAACATGATTATAATCATCCTCGATTTTATATTTATACCAAACCTTGTATTTTTAATCATATACTCAAATCAGTAATTTTCCAGCTAGGTTTGTTTAGTGTTTGATGTTGTGGTTAGTTCAATTCAATTCAGTTTTATTTATATAGCGCCATATCATAACAAAGTTATCTACTTGTTATTAAAGTTATACCATGTTTCCTCCACATGTATGAAAGAAAATGTGCTATATTGCTTTCCTTTATCCCGAACAGGTGTAAAGTCTTTCCTGGAGCGCTTTGGAGAAAGGTGCCAGGAGCGCACCAACCAGAGCTCCCCAGCAGGGGGCCCTACCCATGCCAAGACTCCCATTGGAACTCCATCTGTCACACCAAACACCAGACTGGTACAGGAGAAGCTCCGAGCCGCCCAGGCTGCAAACACAAGCACTGCTGATCTCACCCAAAGACAGAAGCTGGTAGGTTACTGTTAGAGATACTATAGTGTATCATGTTGTTTCATATCACAATAGCAAAATTTGATTTACCATTCCCCCCCATTTCAGGAGCGAGAGTCTGAGCTGGCTCAGATTCGCAGTCGCTTTCAGAAGGGGAACAATATGTGGAAAAACAAAGATGAAGTGGCAGAGACCAAGGACATTAAGGTTGGCCAACAAGCACCTGACACACCAATGACAAACTTATATTTGGCTTCTCACATATGCAAGATTATATGTAATGAATACTATACTTTTTAGGAACAGCTTTACAAGACTGTGGAGGCTGAAGTTGCCCCATGTGAGCCGCAGGAGGAACCCACATCGACCTCTAATGATACTGCGGATACACCCACAAAGTGCACTCTTCTAGGTATTCAATGATATTTCAAAATGATGATAGAACAGTTTTATTTGGTTGTGTAGCACTGGCAGTTTTTCTTTCATCCATTAGGCTCTCTCTTGCACAAATCCTTTGACTTGAAAAAAAGTGTTGGCCCATCAACGCTATAAGCTGTGCCCAGGGCCATTTCTAGCTTTTTAAAAGGCTAAAAAGGCACCTTGAGGGCCCCATAGTGGCTTTGGGGGCCCTATGTAACCGCATAGTCTGCATGTAGCAAGAAATGGCCCTGGCTGTGCCTTATGTAAAAAGTTAGGAATTGGCACCACAGTGTTTGCTCCTGACTGGAAAACTAATTTTGCTGGCATAACCTTTACTAATCACTAGATGGAGCTAACAGCTCAAAAAGATTTGGTGCACCCATGGCAAGATTTAAGAGACTTTGTCTGCAGAGCTGTAGGGATCTTTGCTTAAGTTAAGGTAAACCTTATAAACTCTGAGTTTCCAGTCTTTAAAGTTGTATGTCAATTTGTATGAAGTACGTGTTTCTGTCGCTCAGTCAAATTCCCCCTTCTAATCTCATACTGTTCAACACCTAGATGCAACATTGTGCTGCGCAAACAGCTTTTGTTTAAAAATGTAGGCTAGCTGGGAAAATGCCTATAGTGAGCTTTAATGGTAATGGCTAGATGTACTTAATGTTGATAAAGTGGGAAAATATAACATCCTTTAATATGTATTATGTTAAATAGCAGGTCATGGGTTGGTGGTCTCGCCTCCAGCCTCAACATCCAGTCCTCTGAGGGTGGTCGCCCATACTGTAGAGAAAACCACTGATGAAGCCCCAGAAGAAGAGGAGGTGGTCAAGGAGATAGAGATGAATGTGGACCAGTCCATCAACTCTGCAGTTATCAATGACTTGTTTGATGGGATCCTGGAGCAGAGTGAAGATCAGAATGAGGAGGAGGAAGATGCTTTGAATATCTCCTCCATGTCCCTCCTCACCCCACTAGCAGAGACTGTGGCTGCTGTGGTGAAGAGTCCAGAGAGAAGAATGATGGTAGGCACCAACATGATGTCTCTTTCTACCACTTGCATGTGCTTCATGTAAGGATTACCTGCACATAGGGAAACAATAACATTTTCTTTGTCTTTGTGCAGACATCAACTCCAGCCAGCTCATTCATCGTAAAGAGCAACACTCCAGACAATGTTTCCAAACCTAGCAAGTTCCAGAGAACTAACATGATACGAACTGCCTCCTCAGACAGCATTGAGGCCTTAGACGAGGACCACAAGCTGCCATATAGGTAAGGGCTCCCATGTAGCACTCGGCTGTGTTAAAGTTGGCTGTGCTCGCTGTTGCAGTAAATGTGTATCTTACATGTATCTGTTTGGTTCTGTGTGTGTTAGCATCGATGCATATAGGTCCACCAGGGTGAAAGAGACCGAGAGACCCAATGTGAAACAGGTGATTGTGAGAAAAGAGGACGTTTCTCACAGAGTGGAGGAACCCAGAGGATCCAGTCTCTTCAGTATTAAACAGAAGATGAAGGTTTGGAATAAATACTTTTGACTTTTATTTAGTATAAAGGTTTCATGTAAACGTGTTATACATTTAGGACCTAATTTATGTACATGGGGGAAAAAAGCAGGGCACACTTGCTGAAAATGCACTTGACTCTGTGTGATGAACTAAGCTGTTTGAAACTTGTTTCCAACACATTCTGCTGCCAGAGGGCAAGCTTTACTATCACTCTGTTGTATGTTTCCGTAGATTCTGACGAATGAGATGAACCTGCAGCAGACAGTTATTCATCAGGCCAGTCAGGCACTCAACTGCTGCACAGATGAAGAGCACGGCAAAGGATCCCAGGTGGAGGCTGAGGCAGAGAGGCTGCTGCTGGTGGCAAGTGAGTTCATCCAGACAGTAAACCAATATTCAAATGCTATGCGAGGCACACTTGCATATGGTTTTAGAAGTTATTTAGCTTGATTTATAAAACATTAAGCTGTCCTTGCAAATGTCTGATGATGTTTTTCTTTATTAAAATTGAAAACCTTTGGAGTTGTATATTAAACGTATACTAAACTCTTATTAACGTGCCGCATTTTTAACGTGAAAAAAAATCAACATACAATATTTGAGACCACACGATTGTACAAAAATAACTAATTCTACGAATCAAAGTGCTAATACATTTAAGCTGCTGCTTCTAAGCTGTGTGTAAACTAAGTTTATAGCAAGGTTTCTGTAGATCCTTAAAGTCTTAAAAGGCACTGAATTCATCAATGTAAAAATAAGGCATTAATTGGTATTAAAATGTCTCAAATCAGTCTTTCAAAAATCTTAAATATGCTAAGACGTTGCATTGTAAAATCTCAAAATAATTGGTAACATCGATTTAAAAAATGTATTTTTTTTATTATTTTTTAACATTTTTCTGAATGCCTTTCGCATTAACGTCACAGAGATCAGGATAGCAGAACCAACAATACTCGTATATTGTTTCCGTCTGGGATGCTTAGAGCAGAGGATCCGCTGTCTGCTAGCTAGCTGTCACTGTACCCTGGATGACATGGGGAAGTGCAAATCCAATGAAAATTGGCTATTTAACCAAGATTTCGCGGCATGTAACCGATACAAGGTTCTGTGTATTTTATGCAAAAAGTTTTTCAAACTCAGCACAATCAGAATCAAGGCAGTGGAATCCCACATGCAGAATGAGAAACACAAAATCTTCTTTTTTTTCAAGGTAAACCAAATAGATACTTCATCTGTGTTGTATAAATAATAAAACCACAATACCACACCACTACTACAGCCCAAACGTATGTATTTTAAAGCCACTATATGTAGGACTTGGCCACTCCCAGTGATAGTATCAAATCTTGACTTTCATTCCTTTTGACTTTCTTAGCGGAGAGGAGGGAAGCACTGAAGGCAGAGCTGGACCGTATGAGAGGAGACTCAACAGGCCAGAAAAAGACCCCTGCAGCCCCAGAACCTGCTAGCATGTCTGCCTCCAAGGGCTCCATCACCCTGCAGGAGTTACGCCTGCCCCTTAAGGCAGACTTTGTTTGCGCCACTGCCAACAAGCCAGGTAGACTCAAAATGCATATGACCACAGTTCAGTAACACACTACTGTTCAACATTTTCTCCAGACATCAGTTGTCACTAATGCTCAATATTGTACATCACCGTTTGTCTACTTGCTGTGTCTGAAATGTGGGCTTTAAATAGTCTGCTATTGACATTAGTGTTTAGGAAACTACAACCTTTCTCTTACTTGATTCTTGGTCATATATTCATTAGTGTTAGTTTTGGAGATAGATTTGGTCCTGAGATGGAAATTCCATGAAAGCTTTATCTGGATTTAGTCACTATCTGAGTATTTGTTGTACTGATGGTTTCTCATTATCATTCTGTCTTTTGACTGTTTCAGAGTCAACCAAACATTCCTTTTTCATCATGATCCGTGCTGGAGCAGAGAACACTGTGGCCACGCCATTAGCCAGCACACACCGCTGCCTCAGTGGGGACACCCTCGCCTTCCCTACAAAGTTCACCATGTAAATCCCACACTGCTCATATAAGAATACACATCATGTTATTTGATATTTAACTGATTATTATTTAATTGTGATTCAGACATTGTTGTTTACCTTTGACATTATGGTGTTTAGTATGGTTGTTAAATTGAATGTGTTAAGTAAGTTTTTATCTGTCAGTTTTTATCAGTCTACATTGAACAGGGAACAAACTGATTTATAATAAAAACATTTTGATCAGATTCGATACATATATATGTTGATCATGATTGTTGAATATTGGCTAATCCCCCTCTCCCTCTTCACTTTCAGATCTGATGTCTCCAGTGACTTTGATATTAATATTGAGGTCTATTGCCTGGTGAGTGTCTTACATCAAAGTTTGCTAATGAAGCTCTGAGCACATATGCACTGTATCTTCTGGTTCACTTTCAATTCTTACATTTTGTAAACAAAACCCAAAAACCTCACACCTTTTAACATGTACTACATTCATCTCCTCTGTTTTCCAGATCTGCTTTTTAGAGGGTGCACATTTCATTTTAAATTCATGATTTATTTTGCAGCTCTGTTCAGTTCATGAATTCCCATGTGGCCCTAAAGATATTGGGAAAAGTGTCTCGCAACAAATTCAGTATCATAAACCCCTAGAAATTGGCTAGCTCAGTGCTAATGTTTCATCTCCGATACCGATGACGCATCAAGTGTAGTGCCAACTATTTTGATAATCGATTAATGGTTTCAGTCATTTTTAAGCACAAATGTCAACCATTTTCTGGTTCCAGCTTCTTAAATGTGAGGATTTGCTGCTTTTCTTTGTCATTTCTGACAATAAATGAAGAGTCTTCGGCTTTTGGACTGTTGGTTGGACAAAAGAAGCAATTTGAAGAAGTCACTTTGGGCTCTGGGAAACTGATGAACAATGTTTTGACATTTTATAGACTAAATGATTAATTGGGAAAATAAAAGGCAGATTAATTGATAATGAAAATAATCGTTAGTTGCAGTCCTAATTGAGTGTCTGCAAATACTGATACCATTCAGATACAAATGTTTTCCTTTGTAATATCTACTAATTTGTTAAGTCTTCATATGCACTTTGCTTCAGATGATAATGAAAACATTAAATTGTTAAATCCCATAAATGGATAAATACATAGATAACAACATAAGACACTTTTGAGCTGTAAATGTGAAAGCCGTTGTGATAGGGGTCATTAAATGTTTCTATGTTCAGTGAAGAGCTTAAACCTCACTTTTCCAACCACAGAAAGAGGTTGGTCATCGAGCACATTAAATTCCATAACATTTCTTTTCTCCATGGTTGCACAGCTTTTTTCCCATTCTTTTTACCCTCCGTTTTATTTTTTGATGTCTGTATATTTTGATATTGTTGCCATGTAGAACACATTATAATAATAACTGTATAATAATACATAATATTTCTATGTTAAATGTTCTTAGTATTGAGCTGCTATCTAGAATCGCTGACTGTTGATTCATTACAGTCATGTGCAATAACTGATGACATCCTCAGGTGCAGAAGCGTGAGGTCTGCAGTGACAAGAAGAAGAAACCCAGCAAGTCAAAGGTAAATCCTCACTCTGACTATGTGTTTTTCCATTTGGTAAAAAACAACAGTCAATGATGGGACATGCTTTAATACTTGAAGGTTTGTGTGTGTGTGCAGATAATATGGAGACAGGTTCATGAGGCCCATGATTTGTGTATGTCGGTATGAACAGTTTCTATATCAAACCCCTCACATGTTGGTGGGTGTGCACTGTGTGGGCAGATGGAGTCTAAAGATGTCTACTGCAAAACAGTTGTAGTTCCAGCTTTGGGTGGTCATTTCATTTAGTGGAGAACAATGTTAACATGTCTCTCAGACACATTGTACTGTCACTCCCATCTTTCCTTTTGAAGTAAAAATACATTATTTATTAACTTTACTTTTATCTTTCTAGGCTATCACTCCAAAGAGATTCCTCGCCATCACTGTAAGCATTTCAAATTTATTTTCTTCTTTCCCTCAAGAATTTTATATCAGAATGTAACTCTTAGTTCTCATCTGCCTGAAATGTGTTTTTAATTTGTTTGCTTCATCTTTTGTCTTGCAGAAAAGTAGCCAGACACCAGGTATGTCAAAATATGAAGTCAATCTAAACAAACAATTTGTACTACTGTGTTAAGTGTAATTGAAGCCTTTTGCGTCTAACAAAAAGCTTTATTTATTATCTATTTATTTATTTATATAAAGTGAGTATTGCTCTTGCAAGAGACAGATTTAAAAAAAGAATTGTCAAAGCTAAAGCAGCAGAAGCAGATTCTTCATTTTTCTTTAATGCTATGCTGTGTCTCAATTCGCATTCTTCCGTACTTATACTTGCTACTATAAGTGCATTTACACTGACAATTATGGCATAATGCAGTGCACTGTGAGTACCTGGATGGTGTACTCTTAATGGTAAAAAAGTTGTGTGTGGAACGCTGGACAGTTCTCATCCGCAATGGTCACCATCTTGGCTATGTAGCGGAAGGGGAGACACCACCAACCTATGAAAATGATGGTTGCGATTGCTACGTGAACATCCATGGATGTATAATAACACCCGGATATGGCGCCACTGCCCTGCCTCTCGTGGGGAAACACTACTGCGCATATTCAGTGGGCTGCATACCAAGGAAGTAAACCAGGAAGCTAGGCGAGCAATTCTTATTGGACTGAATAGGCGCCGTCTTTGGGTCGGTATCCTGTTCTTATAATACATCCATGCACTAAAAGCAAAAGCACGTTCATTTATAATCAAATTAAATTGAAGTCAAGTGAGCAGACAAGCTGGCAGATATTTTGGCAGGTGACAATCGCCAAATATTGCAATTTTCCATTTTAAAAAAAGAAAGAAGAAGAAGTGGTCAAATGTTGCAATTATCATTTCCGGTTAGTGCACAGCAGCCGTGTTGGATTTAAGACAACACTACACAGTCAAAATGTACGCACTGAATTGAGATACAGCACTACACTTGCCATAATGCAACTGGAATACTTCTCTTTGTTAGGCCCTCCCTGCCTAGTAAGCGCCCAAGTTGTTTGCAACGTCACACCTCTACTTTGTAACACAGGCTTTCTGTTATAAATCTGTAGTCTCCAAGACAAAGCTGACTTGACAAAGACCTTTTATAATACAGCTGTTTTCACTGGCTGAGTACTACTACTTAGGACAAGTAAACTGATCTTGATGTGTAAAATTGGTGGAGTGTCCCTGTTAAGCTTCATATGAGGTATTAATGATCTCATTCTTTCTGTGTGTAGTTCTGGCCAGTCCAGGAGGCCCCAATGCTGTTCGCACCAGTAACTTCGTCCTGGTCGGATCACACAAGCTCACCCTGTCCTCTATTGGGAAAAACAAATATCCTCTGGAGAAGGTATAGAAGCTGTTAACGCCACCTTTTCAGATTCTCCTCGTCTCACACTCACTTTTAGAGCACTTTTTTCTTCACGTTTTCTTCTTTATTCTGCATTTCATATTTGGCTGGCCTTTGTCTAAAGACACAGTATCCATGCTGTGTGGATCATAGTCATATATTTGTGTACAGGCTTTACTGAGACTCACTGTAACCCTGTTTGTTCTCACGGGACAGTATGTTCTGCCTGTGCACTCATTTACCTGCCTTGATATCTTCTTGGTTTTAGATCAAATATGAAGGAAGTGAAAGAGAACTACTCAGTGGCATGTTTCATACCAAGGTTACTACTTACCCTATTGTGCATTTCTTGTGTGTTTCTTTTGGTCTGTTTGTGTGGGAAAGAGGGTGAGCACACTATAACAAGGACTTTTCTTAACTGCATTGTTACACTCACATTATCAGCTTAATCTGATCACAAATCTGTTCTCATTAGGGAATGTAAATTGCTTTTCCGTTATTAACCATCGTTAAAGAAACTTGCATTGTAACCTTTATTTGCTCACCCATAACTTGTAACTTTAACGTTTGTGAATTGTGAACATGCTGTCTGAGATTTTCATCAAGTGACTTCTACTTTGGATTCAAGGTGCCATTCTTGTACCCTCTGGAGGGCCATGTCTACCTCAAGATGCAGTGTGAAGTTGGCTCAAAGGTGGAGGAGAGGGGCTTCCTGGTGAGTGCAAGCTGATCACATCATCATAACAGATTAACTAATACGGAGGCTGGCACTGGTTTGCTGATGCTATGCTTGTGATTTTAAACCCCCCAGACGATGTTTGAAGATGTTAGTGGATTTGGAGCCTGGCACAGGAGGTGGTGTGTCTTATCAGGATACTGCATCTCCTACTGGACCTATCCAGACGATGAGAAGCGCAAGGTAACTGAGCTCTTCCACAGCACAACTATCATTATAGAGCTTCTTTATTTTATTTAGTTCTAGACTGGTGCTTCCTGCTTTTTGTTTTGTTTTAAGAATACTCAACATTGAAGGAAAATTCCAGTATATTTCAACCCGGCGTATTTGCCATAATTGTGGCTATTGTGACTCTATGGGTGGTGCTAATTTTGCACTCTCCACCCCCATGTAGAGATTCGAGGGAAACGAGGGCTCGAGCAAAACGACATATCGGGGCAAGCTGTGCGATCTCCTGCAGCTTTCCAAATAAATATGGTTTTTACATGGATCACTTAAAACGCTCGTCTCTGAGTCCGACCCAAAGTAAACACAGAAACTAGCTGCCTGGAATAGCATTATGGCTAACTGCATGACGTGCATGTAGAGCCCTATGCAGTTATGGCTAACTGCATAGGGCTCTACATGCACGTATGAGGCTGTGGGTCACTTTCCAGTGAGCATGTGCTTGTGCTAGAGAAGTAGTAATAGATGAGATCAAATGGTTCATGCCTGCAATTTTCCAAATTTCAAGAATAAAATGACAAGATGCACACTGCAGATTTAATTTATAGACTGCCGCTGGACAATGAAGAAATACTCTAGTTGTGGCTAACAACATCTGCAACTTGACAAAAAATGGCCTTTTACCTGTTGAAATGGCTTTTTTTCTTAAGAGCTGACAGTTTGGTCTTCTCTTCCAGTTGATTGGGGAGGTGCAACAGCCCTCCAGGATGACAGTATTTAAGACAAGAGTAGCTTTGTAAAAGTTTGTTGCCCATTTCTGATAACATGCGGTTCCAATCAAAGGCCCCTGCTCCCTGAATCATTAAGGAGCCTTTGAAATAAGGGAAAGAGACAGATATTCCTGACAGTTTGGCACCTGATGTGTTAAGTCTGTGTTGACTGTTTTTTTTCCTCCCTTTCTTCTTCTGTCAGAATCCCATTGGTCGCATCAACCTGGCTAACTGCACCAGTAAGAAGGTGGAACCAGCCAACAGAGAGTTTTGTGCCAGACCCAACACGTTTGAGCTCATCACAGTCAGACCACAAAGAGAGGACGACAAAGAGACACTAGTCAGTCAGTGCAAGGATACCATGTGTGTCACCAAGTAAGTTCTTACATTTTATATCTATACGTATACACATATCCTGTCCATTAAAAACAGTTTGTCTATGAATAACAGTAACCCTGCATTGCTGACCACGGACTGTTTTTGTGTGCAGGAACTGGCTAAGTGCAGACACTAAGGACGAGAGGAATCTCTGGATGAGGAAACTGAACCAGAATCTGGTGGATCTGCGTATGTGGCAACCAGACGCCTGTTACAGGCCACTGTAACTACTGCACTCTGTCACAGCCAGCCCTTCTGTCTTTTGGACTGTTAATATCAGTGACACATGCAATGACTAAGTGCAATACAGTATAAGAATTGCTAAATATTTTAACTTGTGGATATTTTACAGGAGATAAGTAATCAAACACATAAGTTATAGATCAGAGGAAAGCAAATAAAGCCATACATTTGAAACATTTCAGTACAGTGTTGTGTGTAGGAGTTGGGGTTTGGCACTATATTTTATACATTTCCAGACTCGTTTGGATACTTTAATGCTTTTGTTGAGTTGCCACATTATTATGTTAACGCAAATATTTAGTTTGCTTGACACATGATGCATGGCTTTAAATTATTTGGTTTCAAAGCTGAAATCACTATATAAGTGGTGTTGAAATTACAGATGAATACTAATTTGAACCACCACAGTTTTATCCAGTTTTATCCTGCATGACGGCACAGAACAATATATAAAGTTTTTACTTTCTATATTAGCTTTTATAACTTGTGGCAGGACTTTCACATGTTTTTTTTTTCTTCATTGCCATGCACAGATTTTTTTATACCAGGCAGTTATACCCCAGATTTCATTCTATGTGTAATGTTTGTTCAATGTGTATGTAATTGTTTGTGTGAACGTTGAAGTTTTGGATAACTGGAGGTAGAGCTGCAACAAATAATCGATTGAAAGAAAATGTATCACCAACTATTTTGATAATCAATTCATCGTTTCAGTCATTTTCCAAGCAAAAATATCCAATATTTGCTGGTTCCAGCTTCTTAAATGTGAGGATTTGCTGCTTTTCTTTGTCGTTTCTGACAGTAAATGAAGAGTCTTTGGGTTTTAGACTGTTGGTTGGACAAAAGAAGCAATTTGAAGACGTCACTTTGGGCTCTGGGAAATTGTGATGAGCATTTTTCACAACTTTTTGACATTTTATAGACTGAAAATAATCGGCAGGTTAATTGATAATGAGAATAATCGTTAGTTGCAGCCCTACCTGGGGGGTAAAGTCTGTTACATATTCTACGCTAGAGCCTATCTAATACCGATACTGATATTTGAGTTTAAAAAGTCAGACATAAAAACAGTTTATGTACGGAAGAGGATTAGGGCCACATGTGAAAAATGTATTTGAGTTCTAAGTTTAAAGTCAGAACTCTGACTTGCCCAAATCCTCTTCCGTAGTTATGCATTTATATAAAAAAAGATAATACTGGCCAACATGTAGTGAAGGATCTCCTTTTTGATATTACAGAGTTGTGACCAACTGATGTACAAATCAGAATGTTTACCTTAAACACATCTTTGGCTTTCTGTACTGCAGTTTATTGGCATATACGCTGATGCCGACATATTTGTCTTAAGATATTGCCCAGTTTATTTATCAGCCAGCCTTTACTCCATGTCTGACATTTTAAAAAAGTCAACTACACAAAGAAAGACATTTTGTTCTAGCAACATATTGGCTTTTCTGGCCACCAAAAGTTGTTCTTTTAGTTTACATTCTTAATGGCTGCAAACACTGAGCTTTAAAGATAAAGGATTTTTTCTTTTTGATTTTTTTTAAAGGAGGACAGCCCTTATATTTGTAGTTGCTTGTTAAGCAGTAATATCTGAAATATGTGGTGTTACTACATGTTCTGCTTTCTAAGTCAAGTATGTGACAGACTTTGCAGTGAACTTGCGGGTGTTGTGTAAATGTAATTTCAGACAGATTTTCACTTGTGTTCAAGTAAAAGACTATACTTTTTCATCATGTTGATAATGAATACAGACTTAACGAAACAACATAAGGTGCATTGTTTCTGCATGCCTTCTACATACGTTTTCATCATGAAGAATATGAGTGAGCAGGAAATATGTTAGTGCTTTCAACAGACTTCAGTTTGTTAGGGATTTGTGGATCAATGAGACATCAATAAATGCCTGCTTTGACCAAAATGGACCAGTTTACTGATGCTCCTTTTGTCATTTTATCAAAATGTAACATTAAATTGAATCTACAACGGTTTTGAAAGCTATGAGATTATAATGTCATGTTGTGTACTAGAAAATGAAAGTAATGATTTCTTTTAACTTTATTTATAATGTTAACCAAAAAGCTAATGTGCACTGTCAAAACCTCTAGAACAGATTGTGAAGGTTGCTGCTCTGATCAGGTGATTCTTACCTGGACCTGCCTTACATTTTACTGTTAAAGTGGCTGAACCCCTGCTGGTGTCAAAGTCTGTTTTCCATTAACCCAAGCACGAAGTGTTCCAGGAAACACTATTTGAGGGTGAAACAGAATTTGATGCAAGAGTCGGAAGACCTGCTTTAATGTAGTGCAGGAGGTGCATGAAGTAGCAGATATGTCTTTGAATCACTCAGTAATCAAACAGCAGCAGGTAGTAACAATAATGATAAACTTTATCTCAGGGTTTGTACAAAGACTTGAAAGTTTGGAAAATGTTTAATTTTAACCGTTATGTTTTCAAAGTTAGGAAAATTATTGAATTTGAAAATACTCCTTGAGAAATGCTTGAATTTCAACATGTATTTCATCTACATAATCACGCATGCAAACCAAAAATCTTTTAATATTTCAAACAAAACTATCATCATATTTGTTGTCTCATGCCAGATGTGGATCTGGGCTAGATTGACTGACGTGGGCTCCAAAATGAAAAGGGGGTGTGTTTCCGCTCAGCACCATGAGGGCGACCATCTACTCTCAAGATGTTGGTGTAAAGAAATTCTGTACACTTTATTTTTTGCAATTGCATTTATAGTAACATGTAAAGTTACTAAGTGCTTTACATGGTTGAACCAGGATTAAAACATCAAAAACACAAACATGCTCAGTCAAGCCTTTTAAAGGTTACAAATGTGAACATATAAAGGTAAAAGTGAGATATAATCAAGCTATATACAACTATTTACAACAAAAAGCAGGTGCAGCTATACGTTGTTTTTTTTAATATCTGTGCCACTCCTCTAAACAGTTTCTGTCAAGGATGACACAGGGCACAGGGCTTTCATTTCCATGGTGTGAGGTTCCTTTTTTTGTCCACTTGGTGGCAGTTTTGGCAGATCCAGCAGCAGATCTCTCTGGCATCTGTAGCCATGGCAATGGCAACAGGAACATGGTCAGTGCTCCTTTTGATGGGAACTCCTGTCTTGTCCACTCCACACAGCGGGGACACCAGTTCAACCAGGAAGTTCTTGTGCATTATGTGCTGTACCTTTGTGTGTTGCCGATCTCACAGTGCAGGATGTAGGGATTTGTTGTTGCAATGTCCACAAAGTGCAGGAACGGGGTACGATACCAGCGAGCAGTTTTGCGGTGGCTGGAGTAAGTTATAGGCAATGATGGAGGTGGGGCAGGGAATGTCTTTCACTGCCCAGTCTCAATCTCCACCCTTCACTCTCCTCTGGACCGCCTTCACCAGAAATCGTTGGATGGATTGTGGAGCACACTGACACCTCCCGCGTGTCCATCCACTTTTTGATTTTCTGGTGAGGGCATTTGCTCTCCCACTGGGACACCCGTTCCTGTTGTCCCTGTAGGTACCGCAGGCTCCAAACTTCATGCTGGCCAAGCCAAGGAACAGTTTGGGACTGGTGTAGAAATTGTCCATGTAAATATGGTATCCAGTCCCGAGATTTGATGGCTGAATGAGGTCCATGGGTGTGTGAGATCTGACAATGTACAAGTTGAAATTAATGGTGTAGCCATTGCTTGACAGCCAACACGAAAAAGCTTGATCCCCCATGTTGCTGGTTTGTCGTTAATATATTGGGTCACGCCAGTTTTTACCTTAGTTGCCATCTCATCCGACTGCCAATTACTTCTGTGGGTTGTAATGAGCCTGGCAGGAACTGCGAATGTCACCAATGAGAGGCTTGATTCTGACCATCTTATCATGGTGTGGAGAGAAGCAAAAGTTAAAATATAGGAATAAAATATAATGCTGAGGTAGATTGGTGTACAGTAGTGATAAAATAAGTAAGGTAATAGGCAGGCACATACATAACATACATATATACACATATAAAAAGAGAGTTTACAAAGGGAATAATAAGCACAACAAAAGCAATAAATGTTCATAAGAGGTTTGTCTCACCTCTCATCGTCAATAACAAAAGGCTGGTTGTCAATTAGCTTTGCCAACATCACTCTCCGATTCAGCCCGCAATTTAAAGCGCAATTGTGTTGTATGAATTAGGTACCAATAAGATACTTACCGGTTTCTATTGCTCCTTAAATGTAGGTACAGAGGAAGAAAACAGGACTATGAGGAACAAGGGACTAACAATTGGCCATTTTAGAGGAAAGGAGAAATAAATTATACTCTATTTATTCATTTTTGAAAATACCGGGTACCTTTGGGGTGCAGTACTGGGGAAAGTAACAAAACAGTTACCTTACAGTTTTGGTAGCATATTATAACTGAACAATTACTCGATAGGTTCCGCAGAATATCAGTGTGATACCTTGGAAAATCATTGACATGACATGACATGTTGACCATGACATTTTTTAGGATCCTTATCAGGACGAGATGAGGGATCCATTAGGTAACTCAAGCACTGGTGAATCCAAATCAAGTGCTGTAAAGTTTAGTAGAGGTGTCCCACAAGGAACCATTCTTGGTCCTCTATTTTGACTGTATACATAAATAATATAATCTCTTCCTCAACGAACAGAAGCTGGTTTCAAATGCAAATCAGTTTCCTGCTAACTGTCCTTCTCCATACCCTTCAGGGCTCTCACATTGAAAAAATTAAATGTTACAAATATTTGGGAATTGTCGTGGTGGATTTTTTTCTTCTTGTTCAGCCTTCGGTAACCAAAATAACCATAATAAATAACCAGTATCAGGTTTGTAGGAACCAAAGATGGAGAGGATACGAACGAAACTTTTTAGTATTGTTGCTTTTCTCGTAATAAATTGTTGAAAAAAGCACAATATTTTAAGTATAAATGGTTGAAAAAATTTGAATAGAAGCATAAATGTCCTCAAAGACCAAGTTTTAGCATTTGAATGGTTTCCGATGCTTAAAACATGCAGAAGTAGTAGTAGCAGTATAGGCTGTTGAGGTAGTAGTAGTTGTGGTAGTACAGGCTGAAGTTGTGGTGGTGGTAGTAGTAGTAGTAGTAGTGAAGGCTGAAGTAGTAAAAATCCCAAAAAAACAGTTGGTTTGTGTGTGTGTGTGTTTCTATATGTGTGTGTGAGACAGAGGTAGATTTGAAATGTGAATTAAGGATTAGGATTTGAAGATTTCTCCCAATACAAAAATATTTTTGAAAAAACAGTAAAGGATGAAGTTGTAAAGATCCCCAAAATGACAAAAACACTTTGTGGTACTATCATATGTCATATACTCCCCCCCAAAGTAGACTCATTTTTACTGTTAGTTTTACACTGTATGACTTCATTTGAGGTCATATTAAAGTGTTTACTAAGTAAAGACTAACCTGTAAGTAAATAGATGACCATATCAATTATAACCATCTACATCAACCATAATAAGTCATGGCTAAGAGGTATTCAAACAGCATTTAAAATCTAAAAGAAAGTGTATATGAAACAATGCCGATCATTACAAAACTAACAATTTTATTGAACAATCATCAAATCCAAACACTGAAATATAAACATTTAAATATAATTGAACACATAACTATAACTAATAAACGATCCCTAACACATTCAACACTACACTAACACAAACTCAACAGGTAAAAAAAAAAAAAAATCAAACAACTTTAATTTCGGTAATTTTGTTTCCTCTCAGTTTAATTTTTACTTTAATCGGAGGGGTGGTCATCAATGTCTCCACCGGGGTCCACTTCTCTTCCTCTATGAATAGGACGCGGCCATCTTCCATGAGAAGCTTCAGGATGCCTGGAGTCCCCTCCACATCCATTACGCTATATGCACCAACTTCCTCCTCCTGTGAGGCGCTGCCCTCCTGTCGAGACAAAGTAAACATCAGGTATCATATTGTTTGATATTCACCCTCTATCACCACCAAAGCACTGTGCACTTTCTTCTTATCCTTAACCGACAGGGCATTGTTTAACTGATAAATAGGTCTTTTTTGAGAGCATTTGTTTGACTTTTTCATTATTTTTACCATTGCTGTATTTGTTGTTGTTTTGTTTTGTCACATCTACTCACTTTACATAAATCACAAAAGTGTAGGCCTAATGATTTTTATTAGACATTGACATGTAAGTGTGTCGCTGTTAAAATCCTCAGTCACCTCCACTGTGATCCAAAATCATTAGAAAAAATAAACCCTACAACAACAGCAACAACCCAGTACCTGAATCTTGGTGAAATTTGTCGACTGCAGCTGGAAGCCGTAGTCCGATGTCCCTGGCTTCATGTGGGACACTTGAATGTGGGACCCAATCTGCAGGTTTACACCCGAAATTGCTGCATCCCTCCACAGGC
The DNA here is from genome assembly GCA_008360985.2 of Macquaria ambigua. NCBI lineage: Eukaryota > Metazoa > Chordata > Actinopteri > Centrarchiformes > Percichthyidae > Macquaria > Macquaria ambigua. Next base: position 229,275 of record VMKM01000626.1, on the reverse strand, counting down.
ACACATGTATTTGTGTTTCCTCCTGTAGAAGATAAGATAATATAATATGTTAATGTACTGACACCATAATATCTCCACACGCAATAAACCCCCCAAAACAAATCGGGCTTTACCCCCCAACAACTGCAAGTGCAGCTGTCAGATAAATGTAGTGGAGTAAAAAGTGAAATAATTCCTCTGAAATGTAGTCGAGCAGAGCACTTCATCCCCCCCACCCCCCCTCTACAGCTAACCCGTTTATATTGCTTCAAAAACACTGAACTTACCAGAGAGGGAGCTGACTTTTGAACTTGAATTAAACAGATTAACCTTTATATCAAATGCATAGCCTACCTGCTGCAGTGTTATACTACTTAGGGGGATGATCTCTTTGCCCTTGTGGACCTTTCGTACAGCAGAGAGCTGAAAAAGGAGGATTGGTGTGTTCATTTCACCTTTTATACAGATACTCGTGAACTCTTAAACTTTATTTCCTTTACTACAACAACAAATTGATTTACACACCGCAGGCCCATCAGCCAAAAGTTAACTTACTTGGACCACCTCCCCCTCCACTGTAATAAGTCCTTTGATGTCCGTGCAGCTGCTCAGGGGGGTCATGGGGGAACAGGGATGGAGGAGAGCTGTAGCCTCCTCTCTAAGCTTCTCTGTTATTGGCAGCGGGGCGCTTCTGAAGAACATGGTACTCTTGTTGATTGCAAAACTGTAAGGTGGAGACTGACCCATTACAGAGTAGCCTCTCACCACATAGCTGCTGCCCTCCTTCACTCTGTTAGCAAACTCTTCATAGAAGGTTGCCTTGGTCAGAGTGTGTCCATCAGAAATAGCTGCCACAATGTTATTTTTCGTGGTGGCTGGCCTTGCTCCACCGCTGGAGAATTCCCAGGCCACCACCCTGGGCTGCTTTTCCACCGCCACCACACATATGTGCAGTGGTGGCGGCTGGTATTGTGGGTTGTCAGGTTTAGATGAAAGGATGCTTTTTAAAGACATTCTGAAATGATAAAATGAACACAGACAAAAATATACAGATAAGCTATTATTAGACAATAATTTATGTAATATTTATTTATTATTCAAGATGTATTTATTCATATTAGAAACTATAGGTCTATTTTCATGCTGCGTCGCTATTTGCCTTCCCACCCTCAAAATGCCTTTGGTTACAACAGTCTCAAACTCACTTCCATTCATTTAGTCATTCATTTAACCCTAACAGTTAGCCAACTAGCTAGCCAATCAATATTTCTACAATTTGTAGGCAATTTTTGATAGTTGATGGTTTTTGTAGCACAAAGTATGCACAAGTTGTAAGTGCAGAAAGTTGCAGAAGATTTGAAGGTTGCTCCCATTTGTTTTAATTGCAAATTTGTTTTGAAAAAAGCTTAATATCTTAAAAAGTATAAAAGGTATAAATGAGAAAAGTAATAGCATAAATGTCCTTAAAAAGCTGAACATTTTGATAGTTGAATGGTTTCTGTAGCACAAAGTATGCAGAAGGAGAAGCGAGCCGAAAAACATACGGAAGTAGAAAAATAAAGAAACAGGATAACAATAGTGTGAATGCTGCTGAATCAGCATTCACACCAATTACAAATCTGGAAAACGAAGGGTCTAGATTCAGAATGCAGAACAATGACATTTCTCCAAGCATCAATTTTTAAACCTTTCATACTAAGCTCCTCCTGATGGGATGGGATGTTTCTGCTTGGTCAATGATCAAAACACGGAAGTCACTAAAAGTCTCTGATTGGTTATGAATTAAAGGCGATATTATATGCCATTACACTTTTACCCACTTGAAGGCGCTATAAACCCTTTCAGTGCCAGTGTCATGATTACATCACAGTATTACCTGGAGGCAAACAGGAATCACCTCAGATTAGTAGGCTGTGTAACCTACCGAAAATGTCATCTTGCTGTGTTGTTGGGTGTCAGAATTGAAGGAGTAATGGCTCCAAATTGAAATATTATTGCATACCAGCTGCCCCTGCCAGAAAAAAAAATCGAAGACAACTAATGTTATTAAATGTGATAAGACGAAAGAACTGGACTGAGGTGATCATCAAAAATGATCGTGTTTGTAGCACACAATTCATATCAGGTACGGTTAAGTAAAGTGGAAAAGGATCCCTACAGAAACAGACCGTTTTGTTAAAGTGGAAGATCCTTTCGTCTTCCTGCAACAACTCAATCTCTTGTGAGATTTCAGAGCGAGACTTTTCCTTGAGAGAGACTTTCTGTTTCTGGTTAAACAAAAAGGATCTTACTCTAACAAACGGTCTGTCTCAGTAGGGATCCTTTCCATAATGTTGTCAGATACTTCAAATAACACTCTGAGCCTGTCAGTGGCAAAAGCAAGCACTTTTCACGGGTGCAATTGCCCGCAAGGATTAGGCTACGTTGAAGCCATTGCAGCCTATTCGCAGATGCCGGCAGAGGCGATCTACTGGACCAATTCCAAAACGTTTGGTAACAATCATTTAGACCACAACATTTTTAAAAATTGGGCCCAGGTTTAAAAGTACCAGAGTTTTCCTTTAATGTTAACTTTTTTAAGCAACACTCGTGGTCCCGGGGAGTGTCATACATATTCAGAGAAACTCGTTTCTTCAGCCATTGTTAAAAACCAAGACAACAACACTTGCTAGCTAGCGTTAGCTAACTTGTTCAGGGAATTATTCTGCCTCCATCTAAGCTCCGCCCACAAAAAAATCGTCATAATGTTTTCTAACAGAAAACGGGTCTATTACACAAGGAAACATTCTGATGGGTAAGATTTTGGAGGCAGGTGTCATGTGCCATTTCAAATGTTGCTAAGCAACACACCTGTCTGCTTGAACTTTATCCTAGACTACTGTGGGAAAGGACACATAGAAATCATTCCTGGCAAAAGATTCCCTGTGATATAAGTACTAATCAGCAAACTCCCCAGGCTCTACTGTGGTAGAACAAATTCCAAAGATGGGCCAGATGTCTTCAGGATTTTCACCACACTATAAGTACACTTCAATACTCAAAAAGAATTCAACTGAGTCAAAAGAGTTCAAATATGAATAGAGTTTACTGAAATCAACAAGTACAGCAAACCCGAGTTAGTTCATGGAGCAACCAACAGTCAAGCATACAAGCACACACAAACCTGAGTCAGTCCATGAAGTAACTGACAATCCAATGCACACATCTTCTTTTATAGCCATTTTCACCCCTCCTTCTGTGGGCTCAAAGTTGTATAACCACCTGCTGACCTTGGCCTAATTTCTGTGATGTTTTCAAACTGTTCTGAGCCAGACACCATGGTCTCCTCCCTTTTTTTGTATCAACTGAGGAACTGCTTGTTTTCACTCAAGGACTCTTTCCCACTGTCCTCAGAATAATACTCATCTGTCTGATACACTCTTACCTCCCACTGTCAGCTGCTGCACTTAATTAAGAATACAAGACTTCTGTGATTATGCCCACATCCAACAACACATGACTACATCATGATTATGACTGAACCTGACAACCTAACCATTATCAATATGACTGACCTTGACTGACTTATACATAATACTGTAATATTGATTATGACCTCTCTGACTAAGGTCAGAGAGGTCATAATCAATATTACAGTACAGGGTAAGCCCTGCAATGATTCAATACTGATTCACCATTATACATCAATATTATACCACATGGGTGAATAAAATTTCCCACACTACCCAACAGAATGGCCTTGGTTCCCACCATGTTGGTGTGTTGCTTTCTGAGCAGAAATTCAATGTTTTCTTTGTCACAATAACAGCAGATGTTCATGTACAAGGCAGGACGGCCTTCTCTTTCTCTGTTATTCTCACTGCTTCATATTTTCTCATGATTAACTTAACTGTTGTGGACCAAGCAGTCAAAGCACAAGGTAACACAGGTTTAAAGTTCAAATAAAGATTTGGTTTATTTCCAACAAAAGATTCCAAAAAGAAATAACTGAACTATGAGTTATAGGGCCCTTAAAAGAGGTCAACAAAACATAACTCTACTGAAAAATACAGCTAACAAAACAGGAAGTCAAGTCAACTAATAGACCTGCCTAAATGAGACCTGAGGGAAACCTATATACCAAGTGATCAAACCAATAAACAAATGCAGGGGAGGACAACATACACAATAACTAAAACTCAACACAAAGAAACCCTGATCCCCCCCAGGCTGACGGAGCTCTTGGTATGGTCCTTGGGTTGAGCCTTGGCATAAAATCAGGCTCCACCCTCAGCCCCATCTTTTGTTTGACCAGGAAGGAGAGCTCAGCAGCCAGGTAACTGCAATTGTGTGGCTGTGGCCATCACATTAACACACACACACACACACACACACACACACACAGGCTTTGCATGGATTATAAATTGATTGTCAGAACACAGTTTCCTTCAACAGAATCTGGCTGAGTAACAGACTAACTTTGAAGACCCATAAGGAACACCTGACTAGCAAGTTGAATTACTTAATTAATTAAAAGTTGAAAAATTGGATTTTTATGTAAAAAGGTGTGACTGTCCCCTTTTACCAACAAAAGGGAATTGGATTGTATATTTTTATCTATAGTTATTTTGGGAAAACTGCCTTGTTACCTCTGCTCTCTGATAATGGCTAAATAGAGTCATTATAGGTTAGCATTTTAACCTTAGCTGTTCAAACTTAACTTGGAAAAACTGGTTTTGCTGGTTATGCTCCTCACAAATGGAATGAGTTACAAAAAACTTACTGAACATGTTTTTCTGGTACACAAGTCTCTCTTAAACTGATCTTGACTCAGTTACACTAGAGTAGCCTTGAAATAAAGGATTAACATAATCATATAATGATTTATTCTTTCCACTTTATTTTTTATTAAAGTATTTTACATACAAATGTCCTGATCCTGTTCAATGTAACATTATTCCTTTACTTAATAAAGCCGAGTTTCCTGAAGTATTCATATGTAACTCAATACCAGGAAGTACAAAACCCACCTCTTCTGCTCTGGTCCAAGTATATTCTGGCTGTCTGTGGACAGCTGCTTTTTAAAAATACACTATGTGGCCAAAAGTATGTGGACACATGAACATTACACCCATATGCTATCGTTGAACATGTTCATCCTTTCTTCCCTCCAGATTGTGGAACCTGTAGCTGTGGGGACTTGCTTCATTTAGATGCCATGGTGCCATTTCCTCAGGTGATGCAACCTTGCATGTGGAGGCTGCAGTCTCAAGTTGGGCGGGGGGGAAAAAGCACAATAAAAGCAATATAAAACCCTTTCTATCAGAGGTGATGGAGTAATTGTGTCAAAATAAACAGTTTAATGTGGAATTTTCAGTTTTATTTATATAGCGCCATATCATAACAAGGTTATCTCAGGGCACTTTTTCATATAGAGCAGGTCTAGGCCGATTCTTTATAATAATTTGAAGAAAAAAAAGGGAAAAAAAGCTGTTCTGTCTATCAGAGATGCCACTGGGCTGCCATTTTAATGATAAGTTTAGGCCTATATGTACTTTTAAAGCACCTGCTGATATTTTTGGCTGAAATGAAAATCTCCAGACACATGGATCTCAATGGCACATGGTTAAGCTATTGCCTTTGCAGCTATGTCTACATGGGTATAACCACGCATTTTTGGGGGGTCTTGTCCCCCCCAATACTGAGAAACTACCAATCTGTCCCCCCCAATATACAGTAGAAAATATGTTAAATATGTCCTCATTTTACGAGCCCTGTCAACAGAACATAGGTTTTCCTTAACAAACAATTGTACACCTGGTTGCTCCCATGCTAGTGCACACAACTCGCGGTTGTTTGACACCGTTAGCATGTTGTTGTTGCAATCAGTGTTCGCTAATGAAGCTCAGAATCAGATCTAAAGTCTTTCTGTGCTGTGATACTAATCTGACGGGTTTTTAGTTTGGTCAGTCAGTGGAGGCGAGCAAATGGAGGAAGTAACGTTACCTAAAAAGCTTAGAAAGCAATACAAGTTTTTATTCAGACAGTAAGTTATTAGCTACCAAAGTAGGTAACATTAGCTTAGTAGATAAGACAATAGCTAACGTTTCAGGTAACTGTTACTACTGTACACTGTACAGTGTACACTGTTCTTTATATACTTACTGTATAGCTAGCTAAACAGCAGGATTACAGCAAAGCAAATAAAACTAGTAATACAAGCAGAATATTCAGTGTATCAAATTAAAATGACCATCAAGGTCATCAGTCATTGTTCTTTAGGTAAAATAATGATATGCGGTCACACTGCAGGGAGGGAGAGGCATGCTGGGAGCAGACAGGGACATGCTCTGGAGATACAGATGATCAGGTGACAAAGTGGAATGTGAACTGTAATGCAGTTTAGTAGAGCACATAGACAGTAAGTGTAAGAATCCAGCTGGATAGGTAGCTTAGTAAGGCACTACAGGTAAATGCATCTTGTGTGTGAATGATTGTGGTTACATGGAGAGCAATACTCCCATCTTAATTAGATAAAGACACAGGGGGACAAGTTTGGAAGAAGTTGCTTGTTTTAGCTTTTAAAACAGTAAACAGTTAGCAACTGACTAAAACAAAATGAAGTGGGGGGGCAGCCACTATCTCAGAGAAAACTAAGCATGCATCTAAGCATGCTGGCAGGGCACTCCTGATCACTGATTAACAATAAGGACAATAAGAGGAAACGACATTTTGTTTTCTCGTGATAACAGGTTGATTATCTCATAATCTCGAGAAAACAACGCTCGTTTTCTCGAGATAACGCATTAATTAACTCGTGATCTCGAGATAACGGCATTAAAAAATAATTGCAAGCACGGCCGTTCTCGGCTTCCGTAGGATAGTAATACCAACTTTCAGTTTCTGATCATTCTTGGCAAATTCCACATCCATAAATCGAAATGGTCTGTCTCCAAACCCTGCTTTCATCGGTTTGCTGTTGAACTCAAACAGTATGGCACTTGAAGAACAAAAAAGCTACAAAGACTTTCAATATTTTAAAGCAAGTACATTTTATTTGAACTCTAAAATGACTCACAGTGAATGGACTCCTCTGGTTTGTACAAAGTTGCAACTTATTGTTTTACTATTTTACCGTTTTATATTTTACTATTGTTATTATACCTCTTTGTTGTGAATTAAGAAAGTTTTGAGAAAAAAAAAAAACTTCTGTAGGTGATGCAACAGTACTTAGGGTTGCAGGTGGACGTGAGGCTGCACCGTCAAGTTGGCAAAAATGAAAACAATCTGTGGTTATAGCCTTCAAAATAAAACGTTTTTAACCGAATAATTTCAATCTCATCAGAATAAATATAAAATGTGTATGACAAAAATAAAGACCTCCATCAATATGAAATTGGATGTAAATGTAAATATGTATGTATGTATATGGGCCCTACATAATTTAGTTTTCCTTTTTATTTCTTCTTTTACTGCTACTTTTATATAGTTTATCCTATTTCATTGCCTATTTTATCGTTTATATTCTAATTTAAATATTTAATTTTTTGTAAATATATGTTCTGTATGTGTAGCATGGAGGGGCTACAACTGCATTTCATTGAGCAATCCATCCCGAAATGATGTCTGTACGAAAAAATACTACTACTAATACAAGTATTTGTATAACAGCTGTAGTATTCTCTCGATTTTACGAGTACAGGGATAAGTAGTTTAGTACGCTCTTATTTTGAAGACACTATCACTAATTCCGGTTTTATGTTAATTGTCTTGACCAGAGACGATCAGAACAGTAGTAGCATTAGTATAGCCAAGTGAGCTTACTTTCTCAGTCATCATCTCTACGGAAATCATTTGAAGAACAAGGTAAGTGGTAGACTAATGTGATATTTCATTCATCTTGCTAACCACCGTCCGCCCCGGCGTGGGACACAATGAGCCTCACGCACGGAAATATCACCAGTTAATTCAACACCAGTTAAACCGGACCGATCTGTACCGAGTTGAGCAATACCACATTGTATAAGAGCTCCGTAATCATGTTATTAGCTGTTAGTTTTTTGCCCATAGCTAAGAATAAGACTTTTAATCGGTAGAATGTGTAATGGAGCTTGGCGTTAGGTGCTCTAACGGACCATATTGTAACGCTAGCTAAAGGAAAACACGTTCCCACGTTCCACAATGAATTACGCTTCGTAACGTTAGGTTTCTAGTTATCATTTTAATAACATTAAAGCTCATATTACTGCGGTGTTTTCATGTGTTTTTACAGCACGTTAAGTTTAAGTCATTGTCAAGAAAACATTTTTTTCCAGCAACCCAGAATAAAAGAATAAAGCAAAATCCTTCACAATTTAGTTTTTGAAATTTATAAGGGACACAGCTAAGGGTACGCTTACATGTATGTATTTTGCATAGACTGTGTTAACACCTTATTTTGAAAACCGGACGTAGTCACATTTGTATCCTTGCGCTAACTCCATCATGTATCAAGAATTAACAGTAGTTTGTCTGAAATATGAACGACACAACATTTTATATTTAACGTTTTTTATATACAGTATGTTCACCATTTGCCTCACAGGTTGCTTGTAGTTTAGCACATGGCTTGGCACCAGTTCATTTCCAAAATATTAGCTGTGCTGCGTTCAGGTAATGGGATTTTGAAACCCCATAGTATTTCTGTGTTATTTAGGAACCTCTCACATTATTTAATTAATAGTTATGTAACTGTGTATTTCAGCAATACTCCCTTTTCTTTTCCTTTGGCGGCAAACAGGCTGGGCACAGCTTCAGTGCTTGTTAAGGCTCATTGTGGTCCTGAGTAATGGGTCCTCCACCAACCTGTAGCCAGGGGGCACAGGATACCTCGACAGAATAGAGTGGTTCTTTCTATGCACAGTGTGTAATTGATCCTCTGTAACTCACCAACAGGTGAAACAACCACACTATTGAACACTTTGTCTGTTGCATTAACTCCTCACAGGGGTGTTTACTCACAATAGCTATTTGGTGCTGTGTCCCTGGAGTCTATGCATCTTAATATTCTAATTTGATTTACAGCAGTTTTAAGAAATCCTTAACATCAGACACTTTTCACTTTGCAAGCATTTCTCAGAAATCTAAAACTCCCAAACAGATTAGGAAACACTGTTCTATTTTTTCACAAATGTTAAAAACAAAGCAATTCTTGGTACTGGACTCCATTTAGTTTTTATGCAGCAACAGTCATTTCATTGTATAGTTATAAACTGCATACTAATCAACACTGTATATATCTTTTTTCTCTCCATCGTCCTCAGCTGTGAAATGTGTGGTATCTGGGCTTTGTTTGGCAGTGATGAGTGCCTGTCAGTGCAGTGCACCAGTGCCATGAAGATCGCTCACAGGGGCCCTGATGCCTTTCGCTTTGAGAATGTTAACAACTTCACCAACTGCTGTTTTGGCTTCCACCGGTTGGCTATTGTGGACCAGCTGTATGGTATGCAGCCCTTACGCATCAAGAAGTTTCCTTTCCTCTGGCTCTGCTACAATGGAGAGATATACAACCATCATACGGTGAGGATATGCTACAGCAGATGCTTCTCTCATACCACTGGAGTTAGTGGTTGTTTGAGGAACTCTATTCTGAATATCTTTAGTGGACATCATGCACAATCCCTGTGTTCCCTTCTGTAATTGTTTAACAACTAAACAGCTTTGGTCTCACTGACACTGTTTTATGGAGAGAACCAAATTCTGCCCATGCCAAAATAATGTCAATTGTGTTTAATCCAGTGTTTAGTTAGTGATAGAGAGTTATGAACTTTCATGCGAAGAAACCAGGAAACCTATAATCACCCTGTCTGCGCTATTTGTCCAATTTTGTTTCAGCTGAGAAAGCAGTTTGACTTTGATTACCAGACTAAAGTGGATGGTGAGGTTTTGCTCCATCTGTATGACCGCTTTGGAATCCAGAAGATGGCTTCCCTCCTGGATGGTGTATTTGCTTTTATTCTGCTGGACACTTCCAACAGAAAAGTCTTTCTGGGAAGAGATACGTATGGTGTCCGGCCTTTGTTCAAACTCCTCACAGACGATGGATTCCTTGCAGTCTGCTCAGAAGCCAAAGGTTATGGGATAGTTTATTACCCCTTTTTGAATCTGGGTCTTTTATACCCTTGTGAGGAATGTTTAACAGCTTTTAAGCATTGCTTAACTTGTTATTCTGATCACAGGTCTCACAGACATTACCCATGCAATGGCCACTCCTGCCAACATCATCCCCTTTCTCCCTGGGCACTTTGAAGTCTTTGATTTGAAGCAGAACGGCAAAGTTCGGTCCATTCAAATGGAGCAATTTCACTGCTGCACAAAGGAGCCTGCTCATGCGATCTACGACACTGTGGAGAGAGTTCCTACAAGTATGAAACTTTTCATTGTTTACTAGTGTTAGTTGAGTCATTTGACAAGCATTTTGTATCACATTTCTTAAAACCGATGTATCCACAGGTTTTGACGAGGAAACAGTGAAAATCAACATCAGGACCCTGTTTGAGAATGCTGTCAGGAAACGCCTCATGGCTCACAGGAGAATTGGCTGTCTTCTGTCAGGTGATTTAAAATCCTGCCATCTATGTACTGAAACATATGGCAGTGTATTGCTGCCACACCGAGAAAAAAAAACGCATCAGTATCGCTTTATAACTTGCAAAGTTTATTATTATATTATTATTGTTTTTCACCTTATTTAAGATAAATAGTATATTGTTATAACAAGAAAAGTTTCTTGTTATAACATGATAAGTTTGTATGTCATAATAAAGTGAAAAACATCTTGTTATAAAAATTAACCTTTCACATTATAATGTGATACTGATCTGTTTTTCCTTTTTGTGGTATGGCAGCAATATGCTTCCATAGAAACAGCTCCTATGGCTGTATGTTACATAAAACAGTGATGGCAAAGAAAAATGTAGGCTGAAAATGCATAACTTATACTTTATTTGAACATAAGCCATCATAAAAAAACAACAACACAGTATTCCCTTGGGTGACAAAAAAAGTACATCAACAAGTACATCAACATGTACTTTTAGTGTTTTTTCCTCACATTCGAAAATAGCTTTACCTGTCTGTCACTCGGCCTTGGGAAGTCTGTGCCTTCACATGCACCACTTGACTCCATCACAGCAGTCGTTCATGCATGGGCCTGATTATTTTATAATGGTTACCCTTCCTGTGTGATATCACACCCAACAGCTTCCTGCCCAACACTACCACAGCATTGACCAGCTTGTGTGAACTAGTGAACATGACTGATGGTCACAACCTGTGCCTTTCATTACATGTCATGGTCCTGCTGTTGCTCCACAAAGAAAAGGTGGTTGATTTGCAGTCAATCACAATTCAGTGCGCAGAGGTTCCTCGAGACTTAGTGCCTTGTCACACCAGAAGTATATCGTATCAGTATTTTAAGCTATTAACTTAACAGTTAATATTTGGATCAAGTTCCTCATTAAAAAATCAGGTGTAAAAGTATGATACAGCTGGATTTGAATGCGTTGCGCACATTCAATCTTCAACATTCATCTTTTACTACTCATCTCATTTTTTAGGTTGTAGATAGAAGTAGACATTGTGGATATTAATTACACTACCAATAAAACTGTTAAACCTAGTTAGATCAGATAAGGAATTTGAAAGAATTTGGATTTGATAAGTGAATCTGATACTGGATTCGAATACATGACTATTCGCAGGGCTAGTTGGCTAACTACTGTAGCTGGCAAGCTAAGCAACAACATGCTAGCCAGCTGGTAACATGCTAGCCAGCTGGTAACATGCTAGCACTATCCAGCCACACTAGCCCACCGGTTGCTGGCTATCTAAATGGCAGTTACATGTAGCAAGCTAGCTAGCTACTGTATCTGGCGAGGTAACCCCCAACATGCTGGCTAGCTGGTAACATGCTAGTGCAAGTCAGCCATAATAGCCCACTAGATAGCTGTTAGCAAGCTTGCTAGTTTGGTTGCTAACTGGACAATAAGTTAAAACAGCAAAGTCAAGAGATGTATTTTACCCATCAACTCCAGTCTCAGAACTGACTGCAAACCAGGCCTTTTTTGTGGAGAAGCTTATTCCACAGTAGAGCAGTGTGGTGTAAAATTGGATGGTGTAACATAGCTAATGTGAGAGTTTAGTCCATTTTGGACTCTCCGATTCCCTCAAAAGTCAGCACTGTCAAGATGATTTGCTGTTGGCCATTTGGGCAAATTCGCATGTCAAAGTTCACATACATTGAACTCTATGTGAAAGGTCCAGAATTTACTTTGCTGCCACGAGAGAATTCACTGATTGTAGCATTTCCATTGAAACTAATTTAAAAATGCTGGTGTGACCAGCCCTATGGCTAACTCACTGTCGAGATCCAAGAATCTGACGGCTCATGCTAATGTTAAACACATACAGGAAACATATGAAAAATATTGGTAAGATAATATAAAAAACAGGCCAGTTCTATTAGCTTATTTTCAATATGCAACACACTTGACAGTGTCAGTTGTGTCGAAAAAAGCGGCACTGGTGAAACAGGTGGGGATTAATGTGGTGATCCTCACTCAGGTGGTCTGGACTCCAGTTTGGTTGCTGCTGCACTGGTGAATCTGGCCAAGGAGGAGAAGTTGCAGTATCCCATCCAGACATTTTCGATCGGGTCAGAGGACAGTCCAGACATCATCGCTGCTCGCAAGGTCAGTTCTTCTGATAGAAGGCTTTCAGATAATGTTTCCCCAGGCAGCAGTGTTAAAGGTTCACATAATGCCATCATGGCAGTTAATTTCAGCTTTTAGGTAATTAGCCAAACAATTTTTCTGACTACTTTTTTTGTACATTCTATGAAGTGTTTGTGGTTGGTTCTGGGAAAAAAAACACATGGACTTTGGTGTGTTTTTTTTAGTCAGTTGGTTTGTGTTTGTCAGGTTGCAGCTCACATTGGCAGTGAACACCACGAGGTGAACTTCACTGCAGAAGAAGGCATCCAAGCTGTAAAAAAAGTCATCTTTCACCTGGAGACCTATGACATCACCACCATACGTGCCTCTGTTGGTGAGTGTGGGGTAAAGCATGCCAGGAAAACTAGCTAATAAATGACAAAAATAAGTTGTATTAAAAGATAAAGGTTGTGAAATTGGCTTCCATACCTCAGTTAGGCCAGTTGAATAGCTACTGAATATTCTTTTTGTGAATGGCAATTTGCTGTAATGAGCTTGAGCCAAAGAAGTAGCTGGCTTTGTTTACAGTAAACTAGGTGCATGATCACGGATCAGAACACACTTACAGTTCTAGAAAGTGGAGACAGAATCTGAGAATCATACGCCTGAGTCTGTTCTGCTAATTATATACAAAAAACTCTACAGTTTCCAATTATAACCAGTTTAAAAAAAGAAAAAGAAAATAAACAGATAAATTCCTGAATGTGTTTTTCTTGAAGAATAAAAATGAAAAATAAGGAGCCCTGTTTATTCATCAGCAGACTCTTGTTGGCTAGTTTTGATGGGCAGTGATTTCACTTTTACAGTGAAATTTTCACCTGTTTTCTTTTTTTGAATAAACAAATTTTCATTTGTGCTAGAAATGTGTTGGAGTACATACATTCTGCTTGGTTGTAATGCTTTATTTCAGGATAATTATAACACTTTATTTTACAATTTCTGAATAATTAACTAATATCATTTTCTAGCAGTTTCCTGGAAAGAACTATGTAACTAGAGAGGAAGCAGAGACAGTTTTCATTACCCTTCCTTCATTATTAAGTAACTACTGCCTAAATAATCTCAAAGCTCAATCAACAACTTTACAAAAATAGAGTTATTGCAGGTCTGTTGTATTGGAGTGTATGGGTGTGCTTAATACACTGGCAACTGGTATTTAGGCTGTTTATACCAACTGGCGTAATCTGAGTGCTTGTATTGAAACATATTTTTTCTTATATTTTATATGGAAGTAAGAAATGACATTGGTAGGAGGTCCAATTTGTGCTCTCAGATTGGTGCCATTTTGTATAAGCTACCTTTCTTTTGTCACTTATGTTTAAGAAAAAAATCGACATTATTCACACTGGAGTTCACAGCTTCGTCTGCCAGAATCTGTGCGCACCACCGACCCAAAATACCGTATACTGACAGCATTTTCTGAAAGAATAACATCCTGAAAGTTTGAATGCCTTACATTTCTGCTGATTGATGTGCTCATCGATGTGACAAAAATGTGTCTGAGTATGCTGCGTCACTGCATTCCTTTTCCTCCTGTTTGGCTTGTTTGAATCACAGTGAAATCCAGTGAGATTAGTTAAACGGTCAAAGAGGTCAGCGGGGGCAACAACGTATGGGATGTTTACTGTGCCACACCCCAGCACTACGTCATCATAATTAATGATAACAATGTAGAATCCACAATCCAATAATATATATTGATATGCAAAGATAAAATCTTCAAATAACAAATGACCACAATGCGACTTTATCTAAGTCTGACAAAAAGGAGCGATGATCCCAGTTCAACAAACAGTGTCTATAGAGACAGAGCGCTACGTCACACTCTGAAAACCACAACCACAGTAGGGGAAAACAATTGGCGCCACAATATGCAACCAAGAGCTGAAACGCTAACAAAATGCCTGCAGCTAGCTAAAAACATTAGATCTCATGTCTACCAGAGAGGACAAACTCTATATTGTTGGTCTATCTCAGCGTCCCTTCTCAAGCTAAGTGACTGTAGTTAGCTAAGGGACTTGCTAACATAATACTGCATAGCTTTCTGATGTAACCACATTCCACTACACAAGTTGCATACTGTCAAAATGCTTTAGCTTAACTTACAGCAGTATAGTTAGCCTAAAACTGACATTTGGATATTTGAGTTAAAGGGGACATATCATGAAAAACTCAAACAACTTTTTCAGTGTTACATTTGGGTATCTGGAGCGCCTACCTACCCACAAACTGTGAAATAAGACAACCCAGTCATTTTTTTGTGGGCTGCCTAGGTCAGAAAACATGTGAACCAACAAGCCGTTCAGGATTTGGCTCCACTTCTTACGTCAAGTGCGGGCTCATTAGAATGATACCGCCCCCCATTTGAGTATCTCCACCCAGTGACAAAATGCTTGCTGCACATGTAGACATGCTGAGTGTCAGGATCCCACAGTGTTCTCATTCTTCCTGCTGATGCCTCACGTCTGGATCCACTTTTGTCTTCTTAAAGGTTCAGTTTTTGGGTTCAGCAGCTTATAAAAACTTAGTTCTGGGTTCTTTACCCTGTTGGTAGTGCATCCCACCACACAGCAGCTTTTAGGCATGTTTCTGTTGTTTGCTAGCAGGCTGAAGTGACAAGGAGGCACCTTCACGCAATACAAAGTCAATGGAGAGCGAATTGTTTTCCCCTCCGGTGTGGGCGGGACTTAAATGCGCTCTGTCTCTAAAGGCTGTAGTGTAGGTGGGACTAAAGCCATTGGTCAACCAGCATATGACCGGACAAAAACCCCATTACAGCTAGACCGTGTCCATATAATGAAATCACAACCCATTTCACATTAGGACATATCATAAGCAAATAAAGATGAAGTACTAAAATAGTATATATTTATGTATAATGTATTACATGTGAATTCATTTTGTAATTATGCAATTCACATTTTTATTGTAATGAATATTTTGCGGCCACTGTTTGATTGAAAGATGAGACCATATATTTCTTAATGAGGTCACTTGTTATTTGAAGATTTAAATTGGTACCGCTCCATGCCATTGTTTGAATTTTGGCACAGAAACTGCTCCGTACGAAAAGAACATCTGTTAGTAAAGTACAGAGCCCAAATTACATGCTTCAATGATAATCAATCATCAAGGCTGTTTAAATCCTCCTTTATAATTGGAGCCATCTTTCCAAGGCTTCCATATGCACTATTATAATTTTAGGGACTTTGCGTTGTGGTGTGTTTGTATTAGGGCGCCTTCATTATTGAATTATAGAAATCCATATTCCGATTTGACAACTTCGTGTGCCATCTCTTTGTAATGACACACTTCTTTGTGTTTCCTCCACTGTAGGTATGTACTTGGTTTCAAAGTACATCAGGGAGAAGTCAGACAGTGTGGTGATCTTCTCTGGAGAGGGTTCTGACGAGCTGACTCAGGGATACATCTACTTCCACAAGGCAAGTCCTCCAGAAACCAGCTACTGCTACTGATTCTGTCACACCAAGCTTGAGTAATGGATTTCCTCTTGCATGGCAACATCTTGTGTTAATATTTAATAGATAATAATGCATAGTAGTATACTCAAATGATTAGTAAGAAACAAAAATATATTCCTGCGCAGTCAGGTGGAATATTATTTATGTGCCACATTACAGTAAGAGTTTGGAAGTTATTGTTGTGGCCCAGCAACAGAAGAAGAAACACAATAGAAGGGGTTACTCGCAGACATAGGAGGGTCTGTGGCACATAAACCATGTTGTAAGATGGAGTCATGAATTTTGGGGGGGGGGTTACTCCAGGAAACAATGCAGTAAAAGTTTGGGAACCACTGCTCTAATTCAGTAACAAACTAGGAAAAAGAACTGGATGTAAATAACAGTATGTGAAACCATGTGACCAACTGAACTCAGTGGCTGAAAACCTCGTCTGTGCTGACCTCCAGTGGCTGAAGTTCTCGTATGGCTGCAGTGATGTAGAAGTATTTTTTAGTGCAGTTTTGTATTTATTTGACAGCTCACATTGAGAAGCAACAGGGAGACAGAGAGCAGGATGACGTGCAACACGTGGTCTTTGGTAAACTGATTCTGGGGACGTAGCCGTTAATGTACGCTCCTCCTTAGACTGCTGGGGGAACTAGGATGCCCCTAGGTTTTCTTTTTAGTAAAAGACTATATCATGTTGGCCTAACCAAGTTTTTAACTTGCAGTGGAATTACCCAAATCATTTCAGAAGTGGAATTTGTAACATTGCTGGCTTTTACTGTAATGATCCTAACAGCTTTATTCAATTCAATTCAATTCAATTCAGATTTATTTATATAGCGCCATATCATAACAAAGTTATCTCAGGGCACTTTATTCAGACATGACAGGACATTTACAGGAAGAGGCAGTGGTCAAAAGACAGAGAGAGAGAACAAGCATCAAATCATTCCCATTAGCCTTCATGCTGTATGTAAAGTGTTTTGCTGGATATTCATTATTACAACAAGTCCTCCAACATAAACAACAGAATAGATAGGTGTACCGGACCTTCGTCATCATGGCAATAATAATAAACACGTGGTAAACGTTGTGTCGCAGTTTGGTTAGGTTTAGGAAAACATGATTTGGGTTAAAATAAGTATATTAGTTATGTAACTTAAAAATAAGTCAACGTTGACTTTTGGTTTCACACGGGACACAAATGGTCTCCTGGGTGAAAGTCCTGCGTTGTTCCATCCACCACAACCTCCTCCCTATGCGAACTTTGTTGCTCTTTATAGGTCACTGCCTAACAATAAACATAAATCTTGGTCATAATAAGCTGCTGCGCAGACTCCATTATCCATCCATGCAGTTGGCATGTGAAAATTCAAACTATTGGGAGAGACAGTTGGTCTGATTATCACTGTGGTAGTATGAGGGTTTTTGAACCTCTTCTGCTCTGGTCACACTGCGACGGGGGAAAGATTGTCGTTGTGAATTTTACGTAAAAGTGACCAGGGTGCTTATTCAGATACGAGACCGACATGCCTTTAGATTAATGTAAAGGGAGCACGTTTGAAAGGGCCTTGATGAAGTGTAGGTGCTGACCATAGACTGTATATAAAGATGGCCAATGCGTCTCCTCCCACTGTACAAAAATGAAGCCAAAATATCCTGGATACGGGCGCTGCCATCTTGCGCTGGTGATGTCATTTGGAGCCAGAGTCTGCACAGTAGTTATCGAGGTCCCGCCCATACACCCGCCCGAACCAATCACAGCACACTCACAGTTGTCAATCATGACTTCTCACCCCATTTTTATAGCATCAAATAACTTGGAGGGGGCGGGGTTTATGACCTATATACTGCAGCCAGCCACCAGGGGGCGATCCAGAAGTTTTGGCTTCACTTTTGGGGAGCTGTCATGTCGTCCATCTTTATATACAGTCTATGGTGCTGACAGAGTTGTTCCTCCTCCAGGCTCCTACTGCCACAGCAGCTGCAGAGGAAAGTGTTCGACTGATGAAGGAGCTCTACCTGTTTGATGTTCTCCGTGCTGATCGCACTACTGCTGCACATGGGTAACACCTTTCACTTCATTATCCGCCACTGCCATCACTAAAGTGTTCAGGCTGGGAACACTCCGTAAACAAAATTACACTGCAAGAAAATGTTGTCTCCCTTCTGTGCAAATTTTAAAAGCTGGAACCAGCAGTTATTTTGTATTTTTGCCCGAACAACCTGAACGATTAATAGATTATTAAAATTGTTGCCCATTAGTTTTCTGTTGATCGACTAATTGATCTACAAATAGTTTCACCTCTATTAAATTGTAGGATACCTTGTGTCTTTGAATGCCATCAAACATTTAATTAAAATTTCGGTTGTTTCAATGAAAATATCATCATCTGGCCCACCTGCATCCCTGTACTCAAAAATATGTATGCTCCATCAGTGCACTTTCGGGTTTCTTTTAACTTTTATTTAGCAAGCCAGTTGATTAATTGGGCACTGACACAATGGACTGGCGTTAGAAATTGCACTAATTAATATTGTGCAACAGCTTTTAGGAATGTTACTTTTCAGTAGCCTTAATGAAGCTCCTGAAAGGTTTTAAGTTCTTGTCTTTAATTTAACCACAAATGGTAAACCCTTCATGAGAGGACAAAGGTGAAGTGGTCAACAGCAACATGTCTGAAGAGCACCAACGGTAAAATGAATGAGTTGTAATTAGAGCAAAATGCGATTCATTAAATCTTAATAATGAAAGCCATCAAAACCAATAAGGTAATACTGGTTTTGAGACAAGTAAATCATTTAAAAAGGAAAGGTGAAGACTGATAATTGATATTAATGGAGCTATAAACGAGTACCAGTAAATGAATAATAATATATAGTTCAGTTCTGTGGGAAAATAAACATTATTTGCTGTACTCTGCACCCAAAAGTCCTACAATCATTGCGTGTCTTCATTTGTAGTGATCATATGATGAATTATGGACTGTGGTTTTTTATTTATTTGTCTCACATAATGTTTCTTTTTATCTTTCAGTCTGGAGCTCAGAGTGCCTTTCCTGGACCACAGATTCACAGCGTACTACCTTTCTCTGCCTGAAGAGATGAGGATTCCTAAGGTCAGCTGTTGTGTTTGTCTGAGCACTCAAACCAGCGTTCACTTCACTGTCCGAAACATGAAGTGGTCTTTGGAGTGTTCTAGTGTTGCTTTGTAATAACAGTGGTGTATGTCTTTTTGTATAAGCAGCATGGGGTGGAGAAGCATCTCCTGAGGGACTCCTTCAAAGGTCTCAACTTGATCCCTGATGAGATCCTGTGGAGGCGCAAAGAGGCCTTTAGTGATGGTATGATGTCTGCGAAGAAGTCCTGGTACATCTGCCTGCAGGAGCACCTGGAGTCTATGGTATGTGTTACTGTAGGACCGAGACCTGGAAGACCAGTGACTGATCTTTTGTTCAGTAGTGTTCAGTTGAATTGACTTCATGCCAAAAACGTGTTGTAAACAAGCCAACAGTTGAGCCAAAGTTATTTGGAAAGAAAGTGAAGGGAAGTGGTGCAGGTGTTTACAGACTTACTTTCTGTTCAGTTTCGAATCATGCTACGTAACGTAGTGCGTGTGTACAGTTTGTTTTTTGCAGTGAGGGATTATTACTGACTATTTGGCGACTCTGTCACCTGTTCGTACTCTAATTACTGACATTTGGGGTGAACTCGCTAAATCTATCTAAAGTGGTTTAGATAATCTGGCTAAGCTCTTGGCTTGTTTAAACCTACTGACCTGAGAAATTTACGTCTGTGCGCCTGTTGTGAGATGAGACTGATCCAACCTTGCAAAGTGAAGTGATGTGGTTCCTTGACGAAAAAAAAAACATTCTGAGTTTTTTCTCGCAAATGTATATACTTTCTAATCTCCAAGAATATCCAAGTTTTTTTTTTCATAAATTTACAACATTAATCTCAGAAATTCTTATCTGAATGAATATAATTCAGATGCATATTAGACTGAAAATATATATACTAGGTATACTAGGTAATTTTCCATTTAGCAATGACCAAAGATCGCAAATGGAACTAAATTGGTTTCGGTCATTATTGGCATGTTTTCCAATATGTTGTGAGAAAGACAAAAACCCCTCTGTAGTCCCACAGTGTCCGACCGGCCCTGTGTTTTCTCTCAGGTGAATGATGACCAGATGGAGAAGGCTGAGAAGACGTTCCCTCACAACCCTCCACGCACCAAAGAGGCCTACTACTTCAGACAGGTGTTTGAGAAGCACTACCCAGGCAGAGCTGAGTGGCTGCCCCATTACTGGATGCCACGCTGGATCAACGCCACCGACCCATCGGCCCGGACCCTGTCTATCTACAAGCCTGATAAAGATCAATAAGCAGCTGTGTGCCTGTGTCTGTCAGTCAGCAGCAATATGTTGGCCTTGTTAGAACATTCTACATGTGTCATACTTAGCTTGACTTTGTTAACTTGAATTTATTTGCAATTAGTTATCCTGAGCTTGTCTTACCCTACATGAAGTTTGTCAGATTTAGATTTAGCAAGACCTACTGTTCAGGGAGTTCCAGTTATTCATAAATGGACGGAAGGTTTCTCATCATATTTTCCACAGCTGCTTGCAGGATGTGTCACAGTTTTGTAATCATTTGACGGCAGCAAGGCTAATATGTGTGCTCCAGCGGCAGCCTATAATTTTAGGATTGAGGTGCATATTTATCCAGTGCGAGCACTTTGTACAACCTGAAAATAGACTTGAAGCATAAAAAGATGCCTCGGGTCGCAGAAGCACAGGTGAATTGTGAGCTATTACCGTGCTGGTGTTAATAGGTACATTCATTCATATTCAAGTAAATCTGTTTCATCAGGTGCACATGAGGAAGGAGACGCCGTTGACAGCTTGTCAGACATCCTAGCAACACATTTAAGTAGAAGGAGCGCACAAAGTAACAGATGTTGATCTGAGTTGATGGTCATTTTTGGGGCTGCAGTTTGTCTTGTTGATAAATATTCCGTCATTTATAAGCTGTTGAGGTGCAACTTTTGCGACCACTACTTTAAAGCTGGAGTGCGGGACTTTTAAATATAAATGAATATGTTATACAAATAATATAAATCTGTTACATTCAAACCGTTGCCAGACGAGTTCATACAGTGCTGATTAAGCCCATCACCACCAGGTAAATCTTCGACATGTGGACAGGAGGAGCCAGGGATCAAACCACCAACCCTGGGATTGATGGACGACCCGCTCTACCTCCTGAGTCTCCGGGCAGATGAAAAGACCTGTTTCATCAGTGGATGGTTCCACTGATGTTTCATTACATTTTTTGTTCTGGCAGACACACACACACACACGACGCTCCAAGAAAAGTTTCTGATGCTCCAGATAAAAGACTCACCGTTCAGTGGAAGGACTACAGTCAAAAACAGAAACAAACACAGATAACCATTGGTGTAGCTTTTCCTCGTTGGAGAGGCTGAAAGAAGAGCAGGGACTGAGGGCAGACAGGATGTGGTGTTACTGCTCTTGGACGGGTTGGTCTTTGTAAAATATTTGGAGTAGGCTGTGTAGCTATTATATTTAATCTACCTAAATAATGGACTATTGTCTTGAAACTGGAAATTTGATGGGGGCGAACTCCCATCAACAGTGTTTGTGTAATTACTCTTACTGCCAGGAGGAGGAGACAAGTTCTGCACTCCAGCTTTAAATCTGTAAACTCATTCTGTATCTCAGAATGAGAGGAGCTGCTCTGTAGGTGCAGGTGGATTATGCACCAGTGGCCACGCACATGCCTGTCAACACTGTCAAATATGGCTAGTACAACCGAGCGCGATTAGACACTGATTGCTTTGTGATAGCAGCCCTTTGTGCCTGTGTGGTAGCCAAAAGAATCTGTCTTAACTCCAAAGCTTTCGGGGTTCATTCTGTTACAGCTAAATCTGACAAACTACATCAAAGTCTGACAAAGACCGGTTAATACTTCCTGAAAGTCAGGGTTAGACTGATGTGTCAGGTTTATATCTGCATTGAATTTAAAGGACCATACTATAGTTTTTATGTTTTAGCCCATTTACTACAAATATAGTATTTATTTTTAGGCAGATGCTATTAGCACCCTGGTGTCAGTAGCCAACAATGCTATTTGCACCTGAGGTGGAATAGCCAATGTGGCTATTTACACCAGGGTGTGTATAGCATGGCAGAGACAAGGACCTATGCAGGTGTCCATAGCCAACAAAGCTATTTGCACCTGGGTGGAATAGTCCTGTCATCAAAAACCACCCACGGCCGACAATAGACAATCTGTGGCCCACATTAAACCCCCTTAGCCAAAAATAGACAACCGTAGAGACGCTCAACACCTGCGACCGTCAAGAACCACCCTCTGTTGACACAGCTTGTGGGAGAAGTTAGCCCTGAGAAGTGCCTAAACCTAACCAAACTGACCGTTTCACAACATAAACTACGTGTTAGAAAGCCTTAGGTTTAGGAAATAGACAACCACAGCCGAAGCTCATGCTGGGTGTGAATAGCTGAATTCTCACCTGGGTGCAAATAGACACTTTTTTTTTTTTTTTTATATTGTCAACTATTTTCCAAAGCATACAATTTGTCATGAGTTCCATTTACTACCTTCCAGGCAGCCATTGGTTTCCATTCATTTCACAACAGAGAGATGACAATGAACTGCAGAGATATTAAACTTGCTTGAGATAGGTAATCACCTCATCATGTTTTGGGTACTATAAGGTGTATTGTAGTACCACATTTGACTAACCGCTGCTCACCCCACTAAAACATTCTGAGCACGAGTCGGAGCTTTAGCTTCCTACCATCATGGGTTACATGCTGTTACACCAGCTACTCTGTTGTGTCAAGAATTATTTTTTTAATTTCAAGGGCACAAAATGATCATCAGCTGCCATATCCACATCTTGAATCCAAAACTAATGGACCTCAAATGCCACATCAGTCTTGTCCTAGTCACGTGACAAAGCATGTGAAAGGACTGACCTGATGTAGGGTTACCTTGTGACTTTGGACAGTCTTTACACTGTAAGAACCAAGTTCAGCAGCCTTTTCCTGCTCTCACTTCTTAAATACTGTGGCCTCATGAATTACCATAGACAATATGTGATAAATATATTTGAATAGCTTCAGACTATCGCTTCACTTCACACTGATCATTCAGCCTGTCTGCATTAGATGCCTATTTGGAAAAGGATTTCAATCTTTTCTCATATGTTTCTATGATGGTTTGGGGTTTAACCTCAAACAGATCATTTAGAGATGCTAACACCAAAAAGGCTGATGCTCCAGCTTGTTGACTACTGTATTATGCAACCTGTGTGAAGGACATCTTGACAGTTTCTCATGGGCGGAGGTGACATGTGAACAGTCAGTAACACTGGCATGGCTTTTCACGCTGGTTAATGCCGTCTCTGCTGTTTTTTCAGTGGGAATAAGGTCTTGGGTTACGACTGTGGCTATGCAAACAGACATTTGGAGCATGTGTGTGTGTGTTACATAATGTTGAAGTCAGGGTCGGGCGATGTGATATATGCAGGAAGAAATTTGTCAACCTATGGACTTGCATCAATGTGAAAAGTACCTTGCTTTGTCAATGAATTAAAGAGAATTTACTAAATCATGAAGTTAGATATAGCATATCCACATCACCTGCCCCTAGTTCCAGTGTTGAGATATGAGAGTGAACTACAGGAAATGGACAAAATAATGCCTGACAATATACTGTAATTCAATAACCATTAAGTACAGCAGGAACTCAGGAAAAAAAGAACACTGTAACCTTCTGAAAATAATGTATTGCAAGGCTGTTGTATTGGATTGCATTATATTTGTAGCTCTGTAATTTTGTCCACCTCCTAACATTTTCTGACAAACACTGTCTCACTTGCTTTCTACTTATTGCCATTGTTTCATACTAATTGCTGCTAAAATAAATTGACCTCTTGGCACTGAAATGTGTTGTCATATAGTACCTCTGTTGTTCACCAGAGGGCGCCCTCACCTCGCCTTTTAAGATGCTCTGAGCACCATGTAGGTTCATCACAAGGAATTCACGACTTGCAAGCTGGAGTTGAACCAGTAAAGAAAATAATTTTAATATTTGTGAAACCACTAGAACACACAGGTTATCTGTCATATCACACCATATGTCCAGGTGGAGAACATGACAGCTCTTCTAAAGTCACTCGAAAGCCAAAATGAGAACCTGTCCCAGTGTGTTGGATTTATAGAACAATCAGTTGCAATTAAACAGTTGTGAGGCACTATACAGTGGCTTTGGCAGTGCAATTTTCAGCATACCCTGGGGTATAGCCTTGCTTTGATGGTCCACAACAACATTTAGTCTTTGTAGCATGGCAGATGGTCGAAAACGCTCACAGAAAAACACCAACATTGATAATGACGCCGTTTCCCCTCCATTCGCCCCAATCTACACAAACAAAACTGGCACAGGTACAGCACTGCTACATCACTACAATGTGGAAACAGAATGATTTTATTCGACTAACAGCTACACACAGTTTGGAGAAAACAAAGCCAGTATCGGGCACCCCTCCCATGGATGAGGAATAGCTAGATGAGAAGCAGGCAGGTGAAGAGACGACTGTTTAGCGGCGCCTCTTGTACGTCTGTATTGTGCTCCACTCATAGGACTCTGTAGAGGGAGAAAGCCTGTCAGCGTTAGCGCACATTTTACCCCTTTTATAAAGAAAGTAAGAACTTTGAGGAATGGCTTGACTTGAATTGAGCTTACCTGGCTCCTCTTGGCTCCTTTTCCCCATCAGTCCAACAAAAGAGTTGACTTTATGTCCTTAAAAGAAAAGATGTTCTGATTTGAAACTGTCCTCTTAGACCAGTTTGGCTAGCAACAGCATAAGTGTAATTTAGCTGACTGCAACCAGGGCCATAAACAGAATTTTAGAAATACTGAGGTCAAAAGTTCAAATTCCCCCCAGCACAACCTCACCCCCTACAGTAAAAAAGTCTGGAAATGTTTGATCATTTATATTTGATTTTATTATGTGATTTTATTTTTATTCATTTCCAGTTATATTTTCTGTAAAATCCCCCTACGTATTGGTCTAAATGTTGTTTACAGCTGTCTCCACACTGCCAGGGGATAATTCTGGTAGATAAATACAAACAGTTTAATTTGATTTAACGTTCTTTTTAAAACACTCACTTTTTAAGACATTCAGTCCAGAGGTTCTGAACCTCTTGTGGCTTGTGTGACTCATTAAAATGAAGCTCTGCCAAGGGCAGCCCCTCATCAAAGGATACATAACTTTAACCAATGACTGATTATTCTTTATTAATTTGAGGCCTGGAGAAGTAGAAATTCACAAGCTGAATTCCAAGTAGTTTGAACTAAAGTCTGAAAAATAAACCACATTTAGTGTAGCATGATGTTTTTTTCTGCTCTCCTACCCTGTTAACCGTCTTGCAACCCCTTTGCGTGCCCTCGGGGAAAGTATAAAAAACATTAGAATCAGCCTTCAAGGCCAACCATGTGTATTGTGTTTGTGATTTTAGAATGTAAACTCTTCCTCAGGATGTCAAAAACCCCTGAAAATATTCCATGGATGTGACCTTGGGGTCTTTGGTGGTAGCTACGGCGCTGTTTGCAACCCATGTGGACTTGTTGAAGGATTTCACTGCTTTAACTTTGGTTCTGTGGAACTGAACCGGGTTTGTTCAGACTGGGCTGTGACACTGGGTCCTGTCAGGTTTGCAGCGGTGTAAATGTGACAGACGTGTGCATCACAGACTGACTGGGGCCCCTGTCAATCACA
The DNA here is from genome assembly GCA_008360985.2 of Macquaria ambigua. Taxonomy (NCBI): domain Eukaryota; kingdom Metazoa; phylum Chordata; class Actinopteri; order Centrarchiformes; family Percichthyidae; genus Macquaria; species Macquaria ambigua. The sequence continues at coordinate 203,260 of VMKM01000626.1, read as the reverse complement.
GTAATGGACTGTAATATGATCATGAGGAGTATGGGGGGGGGGGGGTGGCATATTGGATTGGGGTGTTCTAAAACTATAGAGAGCCCTGAGGGAATATCTTGCATTACAAACATCAATTTTTGAATTAGACTGATGAGAGTTAATGTCAAATATATAAAATACGCCCTTGTTGCCCAGAACTGAATCTTGGACCTTGGATCTTGGATTGTCTCTCTCTCTTTTTTTGTCCCTTGACTGATTTGTCACTTTGTGAAAGAAAATTGTGTAAGAGTGTAAAGGTAGAAGGCGTCCTCCTCGTTATAAGGGAAAGGATGAAATGCGTAGTCGCCTCCATCCATCACAAGCGTAAACAATCCAATTTAACTCTAAGATGTCCTTGGGGCATTGGTCCCAGCACTATCCCTCCCCCTAATGATGACTGACTTACAGTTCTGCCTGCATAAGAGGAATAAATTAGATGTATGTTTACTTATGCTGTACTATGCTGCATCACTGAGTGGGTGACTAATATAGACAAAAACCACCCTGACAGAGAGAAAGGGAAAATCCCCTCCTCCTCATGCCTTCTTCCTCTGCGCTCTTTATCTTTCCTTTGTCACACACACACAGACGTCTGCTCTGGACCACCGTCCTCGCTGACAGATGAATGTGGCCCAGTGTTCAAAAGAACAGCAAAAACAGTGACGTACAATCATCTGTGGTTGTTGTCAATTAATTAAACCCTGTGAAACGGCATGCTCCCTCGAATTTGCCCGCTCTTTCTTAACTAAATATACATATTTGACTCAATTAGTAATATTGTGGGCGAAATATGAGGCTTTGCTTTTTGCCCATTGTGCTTACACTCTTCTGTCTTTTTGGAACTGAGCATCTGAAACCAAATGGCTCACAAAATCCACTTTTAGTCAGGGTGAGTTTATGTTTGCAGTGTTCTAGATACGTAGAAGAGGAGCTGGAGTTACATGAGAACCCCTAGTGCAAATGTGATTATAGGATAACTGTATTGGTTAAATATCCCACTCTGATAGACCCTGAGAATTACCATGGTCTCTCATGAATTAAGTCTTTTTTTCTCTCCCCCTATTTTACATTGTGAACTCCAATGCTCTTATTTTTGTATTATTGATCATACTAAGGTTGTTACAAGATAATACAGTGTAATTGGGAATGTAAATTTGTTTATGAGTTTGCTGCATTTAGTACCTCCTTGATGTACTTTTATTTTATTTTGTTTATTTACTTAAATGTGTTCAATGGGGAATGTGTTCTGTATGCGTTTTTGTATGTTTTTCACATGAAAAAGCAATAAACATATTTTCCAAAAAAAAAAACAAATCTTTGTAGTGTTGAGATGTATGAGATAATACACACAACTGTTTCCTGTAGGCTGGAGTGGTGACACTCACATAATAACTGAACATATAGAGTCAGCTACTTTGTTCCAGTAAATTTAAATGATTGCACCCTGACGTACTGACTTTACCTCTCACTGACTTTTGAGGGAAATGAAATAACAAGTAAATGTGATTTGATACTTACTTTTGCGGGTGGTCTGTGCATTTGCTGTTGGAGGAAAGAGACAACAACATTTAAGAACAGGTCCACGGAGAGAAACAAAAAAGGTACGGTACTGAGAACGAGCTCTTACCCATGGAGCGTTTCCCCATCAGACCGATGAACTGATGCGGACGCGGCTTTCTTGTCATCCTCAGGAGGATTTCTCTGAATGGGTCGTTGGAAAGCCAGCCGTCCTGAGGGGGGGCGGGAGAGAATCTCAGTGAGTGTTCACACACAGGCTGGCAAGAAGTATTGTTGTATAGCCCCTGTATCTAATGTAATTTGCCACAAAAATGTTGAAATCTCTTTAGAAAGACACAACATTTCGGGGACAAAATAAAGCAGATCAGAGTCAGAAATTATCCAATTTAAGTCACCAAACTGTTCCTGAATGCATCTTATTGTGCCATTTTTTGACTATTATATTAGGGTATAATATTTCCAGATATCTGTATTAAAGCCCCGTACACCCCTATCCACCCACCACCCTCCTACACACTAAGCACAAGCTGCACAGAGTAATAATCCATATAAGGCTTGAATTTTGAACTTTCATTAAGTGTTTCTATTTCCATCTCAGGATATATTTCTACAGTATGCATTAGTCTGACTGAGCTGTGGACCTGAGGGCCACTAATGTCTCGCACACTAAGTTGTAATGATTTATGGTAGGCTCATTCATCTGCGGAATGGCCCCTGCCTACAGTTTAGGCTATTGGCGGAGCAGCTTGGCACGTTTCCAACTCGCAATGTCAAGCACAGGACGTGCATTTCATATAAATGGAGATGATTTGGGCTTCATTTCCTACTATACTGTGCACTTGAGGGTTTATTTAATTTCCTTTTGGGTGGATGCTCTGAGCACTGCAACAGTCTCCATCTTCATGTTGGGTGTTACTGACTCCTAAAATCTCCTTTTCTATGAGTAGGATGAGACTGTTTCACCTGTTTCTGTTCCCAGACTATTTTTGAATCAAGTGTACAATCTTTCATTAGCCTACTGATGAATTTGCATTTTCTGTATCTTGTGTATCTCTAGATTGACACTTATTTGGGAAAAGGAATGAAGCTGCACTGAGAACAGCTGGAATTATCTCACACTGGAAGGTTTGTTTCTAGCTGTAGGAAATCCAGCCTTGAAGCGTAGAAGGTTGAAACTGAAACCGATTCACTTGCAGGGTGAAGTTTAATTAGTTAGTACTAATTATTCATGTTCTATTCAAAGTTGTGGCTAATGGAGAGAGCAAAGAGTGAGTAGAAAATGACAAAAATCCATCAGAGCACATCTTAAAAAACGCTGAAATTAAACATCTGCATCAATGTTTCTAACAAACTAATATTATAACCTACACTCTAATACTTTATCCCATATTATTTCATCATTATTGCTTTATCCAGAGAAATACCCAGCAGTCATAAGGTGAAGGTAGGTTTTAGTAGCAAATTGCCTATTGTATAATTTGATGCTGGGATTAACCACACCTCAGTAAATTGACATCCCTGATTAAAAAAAAAATATATATATATATATATATATGTACTTTTATCACACTAACATTTGCAATCTTTCATATTTGGGTTAAACAAACTTACAGTAGTAGGTACAGGTTTATGCAACTTTCATCCAGAACAGAAGAAACCAGTATCAATGTCTACACCGTTTTTGCTTCAGACTAGAATCCAGTAATAAGCAATAAGTGAAATTTGTGAATGATTAAATTGAGAATAAATAAAGCCCTGCTGTGGACTACCTGAATTTGATTACTGCTCGTCCAGTAGTCAGCATCTTCTTTTGGGTCGTTTTCCTCGCAAAAAACTTGGGCTACGGCGAAAAATGCCATTAAAACTGGTAAAAGCATTAACTTCATGATGCCAAACCCGTGTTTCGACGCAATTAGACTCACTGTTATATTAAAAAAATAGCCGTTGATAACTTCAAAAGAAAAAAACAAAACTAGAAAGGTTTGAGGCACGAGCAGCAGCTGTATACTGTGCGCGCACTGCTTCTTTCCTTCGAGCTCAACAATAGTCCATAGTGCGTGCGTGCGTCAAAGCGCTGTGCCGGCCACTGTCTCCAAAGCTCTCCGCGCGCTCGGCTTCTGCAGCAACTTCTTCGCTCTCGTGCGTCCTCCTGTCCAGAGAAGCTCGGACGCACTCCTATATAGCAGCCAAAGCAGTGATGCTTAGTAACGCCATTACAGCAGTCTGATTACTCGCGCCCAGTCACGAGTACAGTAAATATAGCTATATATGGGCCTATATACACTCAGTAGTTACAATTACCAGTCAAAGCAATTTAGATATCACGAACTGTAAATTATGTGCGTCATTGGACATTCTCTGTCCAAATGTGATTGTATCATAAATATCCAGAAATCCATTGTGACACCATAAATCATTCAGCATTCCGACTGATGAGAGCGTCACTCTTATAATGTTCAATATTGTATTCACCTTTGTATTCTTGCTTAACACTTAATTGGCGATGAATTTGATCATTCACTCATATTTTATAGCAAAGTACAAGTTTCAAACACGGGAAATCTACATATAAAGTGTCTTGTTGCCTACTTCTATGTGATATTTTAAATCAGTGATTCGTGGAGTGATTTTAGTTACTTTATTCCCCATAGTTTTCCTTATCGTCTGAAAGCTTAGAGGAAACAGTATTTTCTAGCTCTATTGACATCTTAAAAGCAGGTATGACCCGTATGTGAAGCGGAAAGCTTGGATCTACACTCGCTCAATAACAGTCACGTAAGTCTGTGATGACGCACTTGGTTTTACGTAGCTTTTAGGCTTAACTGCATTAAGGTCTGTAAATCTATATATTTTTTAATTTATTAATAAATATTGAATCATTTCTGTATTGACTTTGGGGACATCTTACACCCAATGCCCATGTATTTCGTCATATACAGCCTATTCCTACAGCTCAAAGAAAAGACTCTATACAAACCTCTCATATCAAAGCCTGAATGAAAAGGAGAAGGGCTGTGACCTGGAGGTGCCACTGATTTCCATTAGAAAAGCGTTTTTTTTTCCATGTTCAGGATGAAGTTCAGTGTCCATGCACCTCAAGGAGTGTTTGATTTGCACAAGTGCCTTTATTCCATTAACAACAAGTTCATTTTATTTACCCATGTGCTATTGGCAAATGCAAATGTTTTCCCTGGGGTGGGAATGGACTTCAGTCTGTCTTCTATGGCAAGTGTTATTCATCTGTTTCATTCATTCAATTAAGCTAAGATGCGATACCAATTTACATTAACAGGAGTATTTTTGAAGGATGCTTTGCATTGACTGGCTCTATTTGACCTTACTATTCTGTATATTTTGTTATTATTATTATTATTATTATTTCGATTGAGTTCAAACCATGAACGTGGTTATATTTCTTTTTCTCAATTCCAACATGCCTGGTTGTGGGACACATAAAGTAAAGAAGTCCCATTGAACTTCCTGTGCAGGTGAGGTGACTGTGGATGGGTTTACACTAATATTCATTACTCATCTCTACCAGGGGGGGCTCCGTGGTCACAGAGCCACTCCGGACTGGAATTTAATCATCCTCGCAACTGTGACAGCTCATCCAATTAACAGACGGAAGGGGGAGGTGAGGAGAGAAAGCTGGAGAGAAAAAGAGGTGATGGAGCTGTTGGAACCATGGGAGAGAGTTACCATGGAGGAGGAGGAGGATTGAGAAGTAAGATGTAGGAGGCAAAAAGAGCAGGGTGACATTAAAGTTGGGGCACAGAGATGAACAGATATGCAGGTTATGTGGACAAATAGGACATCAGTCCATAGAGACAGAGAGGCATTTGCAGTTGTTACCGCTGCGTAGGTAATACGATCAGCTGGATTGCGGAGTTAGTCACTGTGGACACTCCTCTAACTTTGATGAGGCATCCAGCAGCAAATGGGACTCATGCATGCATATATTAGAGCAGAAGTTGATTTTGTGCATGGAATGAATCCAAAGCAGATCATTTTGTTGGAAGGGACGTCAAAGCAACACAGTGCCAATAGTTAATACGTCATGAGCGACGTGAATTAGAAAATCCCTGGTGTAAACAGGGATCCTACCAAACATCAATTTATATTTCAATTACAACAGCCTAGAAGATGCTAGATAAAATGAAACGATCCTGAACAGAAAATCAGGATCTTTTGATCTTCCTTAGAAATGTACACAGAAGATAAATCCATTTCTAGATTTGAGTTAAACTGCAATACATGCCTTGTATGTAACATAATAGAAGACAGTGTCAAATGAGGGAGGGAGGTAATTCATTTTACTGTAATTACACTGTCTGGCAATTCATGTGATAATAATTTAGTGATGTTAAAATGATACATGTGGCACTCTTACCAACTCTACGAGACTTGATACAAACAAACTCACAAAGTACACCATCATGTTTTCATTCTTTTCAAATTAAAGATGTAGCGATAAGTTAAATGGAGCGACCACATATTAATTTTCTCTGTGGGTATAACATGCTCACCAGATATTTCACAACAGGAGCTCGTGCAGTTAATTTTCCAGCTTGAGAACCTGATGGCGGCGACAGATATGAGCTGAAACAAGACATCTCTCTTATGGACATATGCAAGACCTACTGTATAAAAATGAGACACAGGTTGTTTGGCATCGCCTCCCAAAATGAGCTGTATCTGGTATATCTGGCGCCACTATTGCCAGGACAACACTGTTTGTCAACGCCTTTACTTGTGAGAGAGGACGGTCGTTCGAATGAACACAAGAGGTTGCTTACAGTGCTTGAATTGGAACAAAAAGCGTCAGCTGCACTGAATGTGGCTTTTATCTTAAGCTGCGTTTCCACCAAACACTTTCAATGTAGTACCCTTGAAACCCGTACCTAACCCGTACCTAAACCCTAGATCTGTTCTGCGTTTCCACTGCAGACAGTACTCTTAAATGTAGGCAGGCATGGTAATAGCCGCGTCAACCACGTACGTAGCGTGACATCATATCTAACGCGACACAGTAAACAAAGGAACATAAGAACAAAATGGAGGACATCAGATGTTTCGTGTTCTTATCTTCTTCGTCTTATTACAACAAGGAGACAAGCTTTGATTGAGAAAAGGCTGCAGACAACAAGGAAAAATGGTGGGTTTGTGCCATTTGACGAGCAAGAAGTGACGATTCTGTTGACCAATCAGACCAGTCAGTGTGCTAGGTACCTCAACAGAGAGGTAACGAAAAAAATGGGGCAGAATGGAATGGTTCTATTGGTACCATCCACAACTTTTGCCAATGGAAATGCGAAAGTGATGTGTAACGAACTGAACTGAACTGGACTGCTTGGTGGAAACATGGCTTTAGATAACATACCTAGATATGACTACTGTACATCTTCTGACTATCTATTGATATCCTGGCTTTTAGTCCCCACATGGTTTAAGCTCCAAAAACACAGGATCCTACAATTCCCATAATACAATTCAATAACATCTTTTGTTAGACCCTCCCTTCCTGGTAAATGTCCACTTCTTTCAAGCTCCCTAACGCCAGTTTGTAACACAGTCTTTGTGTTATATATTTGTAGTAAAATCATTGGGATGTCCTATGTCAATAGTTTAGGTCATCTTGTCTTCTCTCATTTGTTTTGGAGCATGGTAGCCCCAAACACAACGAATATTCAGATTATGTAGTAATCATCAACCCTCTCTGAAGCAGTCAAAAAGCCCTGTAAAGACTCCAGACCATTTTTGCAGTCCAGAGGACTTGATTAAATCCTCATATTTAAAGGGCTTGAAATAATATTTATGTGTGAATAAAGTAGCCTCACTCTTAATTAGAATCTCATGTGTATTCATGCTGGTCAGCATGCTGACCGCTTGTACTAACAATGAGGGTAATGCATTTTACTGTTGCATTTGATCCATTTAGATTTCAGCACAAAACACCACACAGTAGATCAGCAAGGAGGCCAATAACACTACTGAAAATAGGCTGTGTAAGGCTGTGGTTAATCCTGCCAAGATAGGGTTATTGAATTGAGTTAGATTTATTGCTCACTGAAACTACCTTAAAGCCCCTGTTGGCTCCATAAAGCCCAAAACATCATTGTCCCATATTTTATAGGTTTGCTGAGCATACATTGTCTGTTCCAACATCATCTCCTTTATTTTACATTCATAAACTATGTATGTTTGTATTTTGGTGTTGCCCAGTCTAATTAGTCTCCTGCTGGTGGCCAGTCAGTACTTTGATTAAAACAACTAGTGACGTGGTGTAATCCTGTGGTTCACACACTGCAGTCCAGGGGTGACCAGGGGTCACCAGGGGCTATTAATACGCCTCCCAGCAAAAGACTAATTAAATCTCACCACATTTAATTCCCTACATGTTTGATTGAATTACATCCCAAGGCACACAAAAATCAGATAAATTCCAGATATGACCTGGTTAGGACCACCTTGTGAGTCTGTGTATGGTTTACTGTGCTGTACTGATCAAATTTGTGCCCTGCTACTGGTGGGGCCCGAGGATGGAAATTTTGGTCGATCTGTTGGTCTGTCTTTCCAACACTTCTGGATATCTTGAGAAATACTGGCCAGATTGTCACAAAATTTAATAGTCCACAAAAGCTGATTTTTGGTGACCCCTAACCCTAAAATGTCCACTTGTTTAGAAATATCAGAATTAAGAAAATACGATTTTCTCTGAATATGTACGGTCACTCACTCTCTGGGACCACGAGTGTTGCTTGAAAAAGTTAACATTAACCAGTGGGGCCATACAACTAGCTAACGAAGTTAACTACACTAAACTACACTAAAGAGTCAGTGTTACGAGAGAAATCACCTATTCCTCCTAGTTCCCCAATTTCTGATTAGGTGGGCATGACAAACCTTTAGACACACAATAATAATAATAATATAACGTTATCCATACCTACAACACACAATACTTTATTTAACCTTACCTGATATGAAGTGTACAATACAAACACGAGCATTTTTGATGATCACAACAGTCCAATTCTTTCGTCTTATCGCGTTTAACCATAAGGTTAGTTGTCTTTCGATTTTTTTTAATTGGCAGTGGCAGCTGGTATGCAATAAAATTTCTGCATCAAGAGGTGCTCATTTTAAGTGCTACTTTCAGTGTATGGTAATACACGAAAACAGGCTCTTGGAATCTCTGCCTCACTTGCTCAAAAAGGTAAAGGTACAGGTTTGTAAACACAAACATATTTCAGTATGTGCTACAATTTCTCAGTCAGTGTTTGAACCACAGATATACACGGCTTTATCTTCATATATCACTGCCCGATCTGCACCGGAAACCCGATTTGTTCTGCGCATGTGCAAAAATGCGGCAACTTTCTGTCACTGCCACTGCTTTTTTTTCTTAAATACAGAAATTTAGATGTAAAACTTTCATGAAGCTGTCAAAGTCTGTCAAAGCTCTTCAATTACTCTGTAAATGTGTCACTTTTTGAGTAAAAACAATAACTTTAGCTCTGTTAAACAATGATTATGTTTCTACTTGTGTTTCATGAGCTGTGGCTCTGGTTCAGAAATGCTGAACATTTCAGGAAGTTTCTGGTTGTACTTTTAAAAAAATAGCCTGGGATCAATAGCCTGGATTGTGACCAAAACCTGCTCTTCTATGTGGCTGAATTGCTTTCTATGCTGAGAGTTTGGTTGCATGAACAATGCTGTGACCTTCTGATGGAGTTGGTCCCCTGGGCTCCATCTAGATAATGGATACTCACTTGTGGGCGGGTGGCTGATGTGAGAGGAATATTGATAACTGTCTGAGATAAGGAGGAAACAAGCTTCACCATAGACACGGATGTTAAATTTGCTGCACAGGACAGGTATAAGGTAACTTTTTTTTCTTAGAGTGTGAGTCAAAGGCTTTCCCTCTATTAACTGTCCTTTACAAACAAATAACCATGCTCCTATTGTATGATAAGATGAGGGGTTACAAGAAGATGCTGAGAAAAAATTAAAAGAATTAATATAGCAAATGAGCGCAGTAACCATGGCCCTGCTGTGGAGATCAACCACAGACCATAGGAAAAAAAGTTTGGGGATGGACAAGGCAGAGGAATCAGGTCTCTGCTGTCTTCGGTTGACTTTTTTCCCTGAGTTGAGCTTTCCAGGCAGACTGCCTCACTAGGAGTGGCACACCCTCATTTCAACCATGGCCCATGAACATTTATAAGCTAAAGAATTGATAGAAATTGTTGTTCAGGCTTGTAGGAAATGCTTACATGGGAGTCTTAGTTAGCACACATTTGCACATGTACTAGATTGTGGGAGTGTAGCAAAAGTCAGTTCAGAGAGAGTTGAGAAGCACAGAATTGTCTCTTTTTCCAGCTGTTGAAGCCATATATTCACACTTTTCATTTAATAAAAGTCCAATTACACTTGCAAGTCTCCATATAAATGTAAATCCATGTAAGTCAATCCTTCCATCCATTTTCCACCACTTATCTGGGTGCAGTCACAGTGGCCTCAGACTAAGTAAGGTAGTCCAGACACCCCTCTCCCCAGCCACATCCTTCAGCTCTTCCTGGGGATCCGGAGGTGTTCCCAGACTAAATGAGATATATAATTCGTCATCCAGACAGGAGGAGGAGCAATTCTACTTTGAGCTCCTTCTGAATGTCTGAACTCCTTACTCTGTCTCTACGGGTGAAGGAAACTAATTTCTGCCACTTGAATCCACATTCTCATTCTCATTCTTTCAGTCAGCATCCAAAGCTCCTGACTGTAGGTGAGGGTTTGAATGTAAATTAAGTTCAAGTTCCCCTTTTTTTTATTTGTCACACAACATATCTCTACATTGTGCAGTGAAATGCCTTGTTGCCCCCTCTAGAACTGTGCTTGACATAATCTATCAAATATTTAAAATACAATATATACAGCAAGGAAATGTAATATATAGGATAAGATACTATGTGCAAAAAATATGAATTTTAAATATTCTATGTTGCAAATATTAAAGGGATGCAGGGGAAGGGTGAAGGTTCTTGTCAACAACATCAGAGGTGTAGTCTATTAAGGAGCCCTGGCAGTGTCCTCGGATGGATGCAGGATGTGGATGGCCTGAAGGAAGTAGTTCCTCTTTAGCCTCTCTGTTCTGGCCCTATGACTGCGGTATTACTTACCTGGCCGCAACAGTTAAAAGAGGCCATTGTTCGGATGGCTCAAATCCTTTATGATTCTACCAGCCCTGGTCCTGCACTGCCTGGTGTAAATGTCTTGTAGGCTGGGGAGAGCATCCCCTGTGGTATGTTTGCCTGACCGTACCACTCTCTGCAGGGTCTTGCTGCTGCCATACCAGGCGGTGATGTTCCCTGACAATATACTCTCCACAGTGCAGGTGTGGATGTTTTGAGTATCTGTGGGGCCATCCTGAATTCCACAGCCGTTACGTTGGTGCTATATTTACCGAAATTGGATCAATGTGACCCAGTGATTTTTAGTATGTTGGTAGGATATGAACTTGTGTGTTCATCAGAAAGCGAAACCATGAATGCCTTCGAGCAGAGACTGTCCGAAAGTGTACGCAATTAGCTTTTTCATTTTTCATTTCTTCATTATCTGCGGAGCTTTCAACCGCATCTAATGGTCTTCACCAGCTGGTGGAGTTTACTTCATCATCTGCTGATGAAGACCATTACTTGTGGTTGAAAGCTCCAGAAAAACCTAGTAAGTGAACCTTGAGTTCAGATTTTTTTTATTTTTGGCAAACTATTTCCAAGGTCAAGAATGAACTTTGTTTACACCAGTAATTTTTTTTACAGTAATTTTTAAACATGCAATGTGGCCAACAGAACAGGTATAAATGCTTCTGCCTTTAAATGTGGTTGGACAACACATTGTACAACCTCTGTACCCTTAAGAGCAATTCAAGAACCTCTGTAAATCTGGGTTATTGGTTTGAAGATTTCTTGCCCAGAGTAGGAAGCCAGGCCTGGGAGGGGAGCTCGCCTGCAAGAACCTGGTGGCCAGACCTGGTTCCATTAGAGTTCAGTCAAGCTCAGTCGAAAGAGATAATATGGAACCACTGCCCTGTGGGCCCACCACCCACAGGTACAGGCATAGGCTGGTGGTGCACTGCCAGGATGTGGAAAGGACACATTTACATATTCTGCAACATGTTAAAAAACCTAATATTGTCCCCCAAACACCCCAAAAAACGCCCACAAGCCATGACTTTTGTTCGAGTGAAGCGATGTGAAGTGAAGTGGCTGTGCTTGGCCATCAGCACCAGGAGTGGGGTTTGCTTCCAATGTGAGAGGCGTTGGAACAAATCAACGTACAATTGTCATCTGTACTTCACATCGTCAACTTCAGTTAGCTATTGTTAGCCGCTAAATGTCAAGTACATCTATAGAACAGTTGGATGAATGCGTGGGTCTTGCTGGAGTGGGAAAAACAGAAACAGTATACAGGACACACACACACACACACACATAAATCACACAGACCACAAAACACAATTTCATGTTTGAAGGTTGTGAGGACGTTTTAATTTTCTTAGATGCTACAAGAATGAGTCACACGGTGTGACATCTGCAGGGATCCAGTTTGCCACAATAGTTGCATCACTTATCTGCCCTTCCACACGATGCATTCACACACACACACACACACACACACACACACACACACACTTAAAACCCCAATGGGAATAAAAGAATGAATCACCTTTTGAAAGTTGCTTAGGGGTGACTGCCTTTCAGTCGCACTGAAGGCTCAGTTCAGAGGAATTTTAATCAAGATGATCCAGATGGGACACGTCAGCTCAATTTGCGGCTCTGCAGGGCACTCTCTCATTGCCACTCATTTCTTACATGAACCAGTTCTCACCTCCCTGCTTCTGCTCCTGTACTTCTCTTCAAGTGTGCTGACACAAGGCCAGAGAGATGCTCCTGGGTTTGTCCCACTGACCACTGCAGCTACAGGCAATGTCTCAGACAATGAGCTTCAATAAAACTTTCCATTTGCGAGGATTAAATGAGATTTGTAAAAAGAATGTTTGGTAAGTATTAAGCTGAGCAATATATTGATCTCATAGAAAACCTGGTGTGCACATTTTATTGTTTTAATGTTTTATTTTTATGAATTGCTTATTGCAATTCAGCATTCCTTGCACTCAGGCCTGAACAAACAGCAGCGTTAACGGGTAATAAACTGCACCCATTCCACAAATTAAAAGTGTGTAAGTACCAATTCAATGATTATGTCTTTTTGAAGGATCATGCCAAAATCTCTCGATTCAAACTATAATAATTATTATAAAACCACATATACAGTATCCATGAACGTCTTAATCAATTTAGACCTAATAAACTACTAGAATACTGCTAAATACCATAACTACTAAAATAAGATTTTCCACAACTCACATTTGAGAAGTTTTGATCATTTTAGGGCTCAGTTGGTGATTTCTAAATCTAAAAAAAAAGTTCAAAACATAGATTGAAACCACATCTCATGCTCTTCATCAGCGGATGGAGTTTGTTTCATGTGCAAAGTTTTCAATGACATCTTCCGATCTTCTCCAGCAGGTGGAGCTTACTTTATCATACACTGATAAAGACCATTTGATGTGGTCGAAAGCTCCGGAAAATGCTGGTAGGTGAACCATGACCTCAGATTTTTATTTATTCATTTTTCTTTTTGCAAACTACTATTTCCAATGTCAAGAATGAACTTTCACTCTCTAGTTATTAATGTTACTCTTAGCGTTAACTAGAACTATAGTTACTAAATTAAAACTACTTTCTGAGGGTGAAGCACGAGCACAGGGCAGCTTCATCTGTGTCACTTGGTCCACTTTTAATGTCCATACATACATATGTGGTTACCATTAATTCAGTTATGCAAATCTCTCACTAAACCTGACAAGGCAATCTCCAAAATAAATCTTCACAAAACTAAAATCATGATCATATCACAAAGTGACAATGAGACAAAAAAATGAATTTGTGCTCTCGACTGAATAATTTGTGCTCTGGATTTAATAACAGTGAGACAGCTGCTTTCAAGCTCTGTCTCTCCCCACCCAAACCAAGACACAAGCCACTCCTTTCTGAAAAATATCGAGTAGCTCTAGGTTAACTGCTGCCTCCACACACAGGACGATGTTTGAACGCCAGGCTCTTTTTCCAGATTCCAGCTCCCAGACAAAACCCAGAATTTGTGTGGCTTTAGTTGGCGGGGGGCACACACACAGACCTCTCCTAAATCACTATACCTTTCATGCTTGTTGGGTTCAGCCTCTTTCACTTTGCTCACAATGTGTTAGATTAATAAATCTTACCGATTATGTCCACGTCACTGAATAATCTGTTTATTTATATTTATTATTAATTACCTGTAGTATCACACAGCAGCAGGAACGGTACGAGTGTCTCCAAATTAAGGCCCTGATCCAACAGAGCACTTGCAAAACGCAAGGCGCACCGCACTGCCTTTTTTGTTGAAGCCTACAATATTGTTGCTAGGCAACCACCGAATCACCTGTCCTTAGCCTAACTGTGATTTTGCTGTGAAGTAAACTCAGATTTCACCACCACAGAAGGCCTGCCTCTCAATTCATCCGATTGGACCACGGGACAATTGCTCTCAGTTAAAGTTTTTTCAGCTCGAGGGGTTCAGAGCACTCCTGCAAAAACGCAAGGTGCTCCAGGCATCGAGGCGCCCAGGACGCATGAGCAGCATGCAAAACACTTACTGCCTAAAGAAAACAACTGCAAAAAAAAGTTATGATTATTAATTATCCCGACATGAGGACAGGATCGGTCAATGGTAAATGACATTCTGTTCTTTTCTACACATCAGACAGATAAGCTGAGATTCCAAGTTGTTCCAGTCAAATCATTTGGAATAAAGCAGCTGTCCTCAGGATGAGCTCTGAGCTCCATCAAATCTGTCAAGACATTTTTATTTTATTGTTGGCAGAAGTCCAAACTCTGCGTATCACACGTTGCCAACTTGTTCCACTAATCAGTGAAATGAAACATGTTGACTATTAGTTTGACACATTACTAATATGATCAGCTCTGCAGCTTCTTCAGTCTATGGGCGATCCCAACACACACACGCACATATCATCTGTTCTTCCAGTTAGCCGAACTGCAACCAGATAAAATAAGTCTTGTCCTGGGCTCCAAGCCGCTGCATCACCACACTTTCTAACAACGTCACAATGCACATACACACATAGAACATATAAATTGGGAAGAATGACGAAGTATATTGCGGGCGTTATCTGAAGCATTACCCAACTCTTCATGTCACCTTGCGTAAAAGACAACTCAGCTGTGCATAAAAGAGCTTACCGTCAATTGAGTAAGGACGCATATCTCACACAGCTCTCTTTCTCTTCTGCATGTCAGCGGGCACTGAACTTCAGTTTACCAACATCACTGACGTGTGTTTTGATATTTAATTGTATGCTCTTTTGGAACAGCTGTCTGGATGAAATTCTCCGACAGGACTGGACATGCAACTAGGACATGTATTTGGTTTTAATTTATGATGGACAGTCAGATATCTGATTTCATGCATATCAGGCTATAACATCATCTGATCTAAGATACTGTTATTTTTAGGCTATTATTTGTGATTCAGGGTGCAGTAAGAAATATTGCAGTGCTCAAGCCCTTCAGCAACCAGAGAACTGGAGCCTGCGTCCTGTTTATTTAGAAGGTATTTATTCAAAAATAAAAAAGTGGCTGTATTTTCACCATTTTGTTACATTTGCGATACTGTAAATATATTATGGTGAGATACTGAGTGGAAGGTATTGCTGTTGTTTTCTAAGCAACAGAGGTTCCCCCTCCCCATCCTAGTAATTTCAGTACTGTCCCTCATAAAAAATGAATGAAGTTACTGCTCGCCCATTCTTAATTTAGCGGCGCTCGTGACATTCCTGCTGCTGTGTGATGCTACAGGTATTTAATAACTGGGACAGTTAATCGTGATTTTCTCCAGGACACCTTCCAGGTTCGGAACTCTTGTAATAATGGTAATTGTGATAATAATAAATAATAAATAGATATAATAATTGCTGGGTTTAGGAATTCAATAAAACAATTAACACGGGTTTATTAATTTTCTTGGAGCTTGTCAGTGTCAGTGTGTCTTCTTGTTTTGTATCTCATGCTGTATGTAACTGTATACGGTGTATATCACATGTATATTATGTCACTGTAAGTTGTTCACTGTCAGTGTAGACGTTGCATCATCATTGTCATGTAATTGTGAGTTGTATATAAGTGGGGATGATTTGTATTGTCATGGTGTATATTTTTAATGGATTGCAGGAAGGGTTTGGTAATCCAAACAAACAAACAACAAACTGTATAAATGTACTTTTATTCAGGCTGTATACACTGTACATATTCTTTATCCACCAATAGATGTACACTACTGTTCAAAGGACACAAAAGCTTGATTCGGTATAGTCAGATGGCTGAGAGGACAACTGTGTTTTTGAATGGTCTTTCATGCTTTTAGGTTGTAGAAAGTCCTCTTTAAAAATATGTGTATGTGTATGAAGGGTTTACAAAAAAAGCGATGTTTTGTACATGGAGAACAAAATGCCATACAATGGTTCAACCAGACTGACAATTGAAGGGAAGAAAGATACCTGTGAGCAACAGTTAAAATAAGAATATAAGAAATCACCAGTCATTGGTAAAAGAAATTGGAAGCTTAGCATCAAAATCTATGCAGATTTAAATAGGAACAGGTTCCTGTTTCAGTGTCAAGTGCACAATAACGCCTATAACAAGTTGGAATTAACAGGCGTGTACCTTGGTTAATCTAGGGTTAGCACTATTGGAATTGGATCAACACCCCCAAAGAAAAAAAAAAAACGGGTTCCCAAAATATTTGGAGCCCAATTGCAAGCACCCTTGTGGTTCAATAATGATAGTGTCACATACACTTTTTTGGACTGGAAAACAAATTCAAAATCAATAGGGTATTTGGGGGAAAGTATTTCAACTATTTCAAATCTAAATAATATATTTGGTGTCTGAATTATACTGTTTTTATCTATGTTAAAATAATCATTATTGAAGGAAAAGAAGCAAAAACACCAATATAACAGGTGATTCCAAACCTTTAAATGGTAGTGTAAATTATGCCACCTCTGTATACATACTAACTTATTGTATTATTCATATAACATTTACTCCAACAGTCTGTACAGTTAACTACCAGACCACCATCCAATATATTTAACAATTCAATCTGTATCTTTGTTTGTCCAGCTGTTGTTGATCATCTCTGTTTTCATACCTACATGCCTGTAAGTGGTAGCTATATGTTATGCTTGTTTGTCCTCATCGTTTAATTCCTTATCTTTATTATCTTGTTGGCTGATGTCTATTATCTTCCTGTTTATGAGGCTCTGACAAACAGGAGTGACATTCTCTGTATGTGTGCCTGGCCAATAAACTTGATTCTGAAGTCTACCGTTTTCATCATTTATGGAGACCCCAAGTGTTCAATATTGAGTAAATGAATACGATTTTATGAAATAAATAATCATATGAATGAAGATAGACAAAATGGATAATGTAACCATGAAATCTGGTGCTTTGTCTATCCTTTGTTCACCATCTGAATCTCCCAAACCTAACATTTGCACATTATCATCGTCAGCATAAGACTATGCTACATCTTCATCAGGTAGTTCAGCTGCACCACCTGACTCTTGACATCTGACAACTCCATTTGGACCAGCTTCTGCTTCCTTAGCAGCTGAGAATCACTTGCAGAGGGCAGCAGTGCGGTTTAAGATGGTATAGGTTGAATCCGGTGATCAGAGGCAGTGGGAGTTTTCAGGTTCCTTGTAATGTCATAAACTTGGTGAATGTCTGTTGGTCCTCCACGTTAACTTGTGTATTCATCACCAGAATCAGAATTTTCCTTCCCCTGTTGCTGCGGCAGGCTTTGCATAGTCCCAGGTCGACATAGAGGTTTTGGCTTTTCCACCAAAACCCTTTTCAGCTTTAAAGAAAGTATCCACAAGACAGCAGGAGATCCCTACGAAGGGTTCGGATCGGGGCATTCCCATTCACTGGCTGAACGATATACAGCAGACTCCGATTTGTCAGCCAGTTTGTTTGTTCCACAAGCGAACATTTCTGACCCAGACTCTATCCCCGACTTCAAGGGGAGATTCTCTGACACACTTATCGAACCAATGTTTGTTTCTTTCAGCAAGCTCCTGTGAATTCTCCAGGGCAATTTGATCATTCTCCTCCAGACAAGCTTTCAAGACATACCTAGAGTGTGATGCTGGCTGTGCTTCCCTGATTGGCAACCCAAATGCAAGATCCACTGGTAACCTAGATTGTCAGCCAAACATCAACTCATAGGGGCTGAATCCAGGGACCTCATTTTTGGTACAGTTGTAAGCACGAGCTAGTGTTTTGATATAATCATTCCAGTGAGTCTTTTGTTGTACCCAGCATGCGGAGAAGAGTGCGACTGAAGCACTCGACTGGGTTGCCGCTCGAATGATAAGGACTTTTACTGCATTAGTATTTTTGCTGTCGGGTTCCAATGACAAGAAATCCGTGCAGACCAATTCCATTGGTTGCAATGTCCAAATGTTAACCAGAGGTGCTGCCTTTTCAGCTTGGGACTTCTTCATCTTGTTTTCAACATCTGCTTCTATTTTTGGCCAATAGAATCGTGATCTTACTGGATCATGGTTTTGCTCCCATCGCATATGCACCATATCATCATGGAGGCACTTTGAGAACAGTTGGCCTGAAAGATTTTGGAAGTAGGAGCTGATAAGTGGTCAGCTTCTCACATTGCCGTCTCCTATACAGTAGACCATTCCAGAAATTGCAACTTGTGAGCTGAATATCTTGACTCACTTGGCGTAAGTGCTGTTATCTGTTATCTTTTTAATCACTAATGGTAATATTAGAGAACATGCACAGCAGGGGGGGGGAGGACTGATAAAATTGTGTGGTTTTTATTTTTTTAATGGGACTGTTTACATGGTAATATTATATATACAAAAGTTAGTTATATGCTATGGTTTGATTTGGACCAAATGTGGAATTTCCTGACAATAAACATTAAATTATTACTATTAAAGTATTACTATTAAAGTGGTTAATTTCCATCAATTTGGAGGAAAATCAAAATATTCTATTGACATTTAAGTATCACCAAAATTCACAAATTGACCCCATATTTTTGCAAACACATAGATCAGCCTAATTGTCGTACAAACCATCATTACGGAAGAACTGAACCAATTAATTTATTCATGCGTGACTCCCTTCCTTATTCCCAGCCAGTCTGAATGACTGCACCATTGAGTGAAGTCACTCAGTTGTTTCCACAAGCAATGACGAAGAGGACAAAGCCCAGACATTATCAATCACACTCAGACAGGGAAATACACAGGAGCTCCCCTGGCACTACTACCACTACAGTGAAGACAGAGTAAGAGGGAGGGTGTGGCCCTCATTCACCACCCCGCTGCTGCAGTCTTTAACTCAATTGGCAAGAGTTAAAGACTGCGTCAGATGTCTGAGTGTTCCTGTAACAGTATTTGACAACCACTTTTTGTACTTAAGTTATTCTTTATTCTTAAAGTAAGCCAGAGAAAGCTGTTTTACCTCCTGACACTTGCCTCCCTATCAGTTCAGAATGAAATACAGGCTGCATACTAAGAAGACTGCATCCAATCTGGGTAATGAATCAATAATACTGCTGCTGTTTGGCTACAGGCCTGTTCAGGATGACAGGTTTTCCTCAACGATACCAATGCATTTCTTAAAATTGTCATATAGGTGTTGAATGGGCTTTTAGATACGTAACCATCACTTACTCCCATTTCATTCATTCATCCATTTATTCATTCACTAAGTTATCATTGTTAGTGCAGCTGCTCCCTAGTGGCTGTTAAGAGGCATGGCAGACAGAATATATACTGAACCAGGTTCAATGACTCATCCTCTCTGCAATACTGGCAAAGTTTAGAAGATGCTTTATGTCCATGAATGTTCAAGGAATTAGCTTTAAATATACAGGGGGTAGATAAAATAACAGAAATATTTGACACTAAAATGTGATCCAAAACAAAATCCATGAAGTAAATTAAAGGTATGGAAGCCTACGGGGGACTAAATTAAAATGATAATGTAAACTTGAAAATGAAAAGGTAATTCCACAATAGCATTATCATTTTCCACATATGTATGTGTTATTTGAGTAAAAATGAAAATGCAATAATCCAATTTGCATTTTTATTTTCACATACTCGTGTGGGCGTTCTATGACCATGTTAAAATGAAAATGGAAAAGCTGTTTGACATTTCATTTTCAAAGTCATACGCCGCTGCACAGTGGACAATATTCAAATGTTAATTTAAATTAAAATAATATATAACAATATAAACAATGTAATCTGAATTTTAAAAATTAAAATACAATTTTCTAACAATTTAAAAATGAAAACGGCATTTGATATTTCATTTTCTATAGAAAAATGGTCTAGACTTGACCTGCTGTACAGAGGACAATATTCAAATGCAATAAGTGAAACGGACGCCCCCATCTATTGCAATTACATTTACATGTCACCACGCTCTCTGGGTGTCAAAATGAAAATGAAAATGCAATCTGTCAGTCCTCTCATCATTCAATCATTCTCTGTAGGCAAGACACCATAGGCTACCTATATGGAAGCTAATAAGGGTCATTTGTATTTTGAGCTTGTGAAATGATGTGAAATTTCACAGCCTGCAGTTGTATATCACCTTTTGTGTGAATATGAAAAAAATTGCATGTTTGTATCTGAATGTGTGATACACACAGATTTCACATTTTGAAGTGTAAAATGGGTGATTTTCCTTGGTGCTAACAAGATCAATATGTGGTATCTTGATTAATTATGAACAAATTACAAATCATTATGCAGCACTTAATTAGAATTACGCACATCATATGCATCAGAAATCCGTTTATAGCCTGCTGCCCTTGCTCTTCAAGGAAATCAAGCATCCCATCCATCACCCATCACTACAAGTCCTATAGTAGGGTGGGTGGATTTTCTATTCTTTCTTTTGACACTTTTAGTAGTATACGTACTACCTTCAGCTTGCTCTGTTCTTTATTTGTGCACAGGACAAGCTTCTCCTCTGGAGTATTTTGCATTTAGTAGTGAAGAGATTTCTGTCAATACCTGATTAAAGATGCTGCCAGTCTCTGGCTCCAGAATTATCCCATCTTCAGGTTTCTCCTGTCAAGGCCTCAATACCTGCTAAAGGTCACAGAATGACTTTAATTTTCAGAGGTGCCATTCCACAGGCCATTTTGTAGTTTGAAGCTTATCTCTGTGTGTTTTCTATCAATGACTTTTACATGTCCATTTCACATTTAAGTGTCCATATGCTAGTTTTAAGGTCTTATCATACTGTATACTTTTCAATTTATGTCCCTGTTTCAATTTTAAAATCAGTTATGTCTCCTGATGTTTTAGAGAGTTAAGAGTCTTGGATGAATATCGGCTTCCTTTGCTGCTATCCAGACTATCCTATGTTACAACTGGGCTCATTTCCTTCTAAGAAAGGATTACCACCAGTAATCTACTGGCGAAAACGAATATCGCCCTACAGCTACTTGAGGTGAAGCAGGTGAGGTTATCCTGTTAAAGTGACACAAAGCGTTTTAAATGATAATAACCAGAAAATGAATGGTGGGGGGACCAAGATAATAACGCAAACTAATACAATAATAATTCTGGGCATAGTCTGGCTAAAATGTCCAGGGTTCCACATAAGATATATACACACAGATGTCGCATTGGCCGCTGCTGTTCGCTGCTGCCGCCATATTGGTACGGGGAAGCCTTGCCTCCTAATGCATGCAAGTCTATGGAGGCAGGAGGTCTATCCGCTGTTACAATCATCATAACTCGCTGAATTTTCAACCGATATTTAAGCAGTTTGGTTTGTTACAAATGCCATGCATGGCACCAAAATACTTTATTTTATGTAGATAGTTCAGTAACATTACTATAATTTAATATTTAAAATATGTAATTAGTTTGTAAGTATATTCTTTTTTCTTACAGCATTGTAACATGGCTGCCATGATCTAATTGTGTTTATAATTTTGTAAATAAATAAAGACTTAATTAATTAAAAAAAAAAAGAGACACAATTAAAGTCATAATAAAGTCACAGCTTTAAATGTCTCAATGTTTTGGTTTTCATCAGTTTCATTAGTAGAAACTGTTTTATTAACAGGATTAAATGGATTAGCTGTTTATATAAAACGTACTTAATAGTTTCCCTGGAAACTATTCATGTTCTACACTTCAGTCAATTCTCTGGACATCTGCAGAGTTTCTAGAGAGCACTGGCATAATTTATAATAATCGTGTCTTTGACAGGATAACCTGTGGACTCAGCTATCCATTCGACAGTATCAATAGGAACTGGGTGTTCAGTGGGTAAATTGATTGCCAAGGGTGAGTGGTATAAACAAGTGGCACCGTTTATGCCCAGACAGACAGTCTGATCTGCTGTTGGCTCCTGGGGCATTCCCTCCTGTATGTTGACATACTGTAAAAAGTTCATTTCCTGGTTGGATGAGGACTGGGAGCAGAAGGTAGCAGCACAAGTCTACTAACCAAATACAGCCGTCTGAGTTTATAGTTTAGTGTGGAACCTGCAAAATGATTTACATGAGAGATTAAAGGGGGGCATTGAGGGGTGATGTAGACTTATGAGTATAATGAGGAATTCTATCACCCATAAAAGTTTATCACTCAACAACGGATATTACTGTCCTTGTTCAATTATGTATTTATCATTTGGTGGGTCATTATGATGGCCATTACATCTTAAATTTACCATCCATTGATGGTAAACCCTCACCCCAATTACTGTATCTCAGCAGTGAGAGCCAGAAACATAACCAGCAAACCTACCTGGTTAGCTAGATGTCACGATATCCACTCAGGCTCATTTACAGTTTGAAAACAACTTCTGCGCTCTCTTTTTCAAATATCAAATTGTTTCAAACCAACTAGGGATATCAATACTGTCACCTGCACCACATTACTCATGATTGATGCTTAATACCCAAGCCAAGAGCTGACACTAAAAGCTGCTTGTGTTGTCTTCTTGTTTTCATTCAATAAATCTCATACATTAACCAACCGCCACTCATGTAAATGATGTCAGGAAGAGAATTTACAGTGTCAACTTAAGTGCTCATGCTTCCATTAAGCAAACCAGTAAGCTTAGGTTCAGCACGTTAAATATTGGCCAGTAATTTCCTTTGTGCATCTAAATGTTCAATGTGGAAAATAAAAGAGAGTGAGATAAAAAGTACTTAACAGCCAGTGAAATGGTACCTCATGGTAATCTCATTTATCTTGTGGCAAGTCTAAATCAGTCACATTACATAAATATTCATGATATCAGCAGGTTAGTATCATGTCAAACAAATGCTGTTGATTATGATCTCAATGTGGCCTCTTCTATTTCACTAATGAAAGGCTTCAGTGTCTCTCTGATGGATTGCTGTTCTTAATAATCATTTCTTCACCATGTTCTGGAGAGACTGAGCTATGATAGGCTCCTTAAATATCATCCTCCTACAGGACTGAGTTCATGCAGAAAGACTTTTACACCTGTTTATGTATTCAGAATCACGAAGTCAGTTTCCGTACTGTCACATGCAATTTGTTCATGCTCTCAATTTGGCTATCTTAAGAAAAAACATAAATGTGACAAGGAGTAGATACGCATGCAAGAGGAGAAAGTGTTACAACGGTAAAAGTCAGTGGTGAACACCTTGGTTTTGAAATAAAAATGTATTTTGTTACCCCCTCATTCCTCCCACTTACATAATATAGTTATTAAAAGTAGATTTTGACAAGATTTGGTAAAAATGCACTATATCATTTAAGTTTATATAGTATAATGTGCTTTAAAGTAGTGGTGCATGCTGCCAAGACATTTTGTGGTAATCAAATTAATACAAAATGACTCTGAACCTGGGGTCTCTCTGGGGCCGTGAGACTGTTGTCCTCTTTGTCTGGTTGGTAATCAAGCCTTGACTATTAGTGATTGATTCAACAAAACAATGATTTTAACTGTAGCCAGTTCATGAAAGTTATACATCTCCTAATCTTTGCTGCCTATAGCAATGGCTCCCATCTGGTGGGACACAGCCCACGAGGACCCCATTCTGGATTATCAACTTTGTCCACAAACGCTGTAGAGTAGTGGCGCTACAATGTGCAGCTTTGCAGTACATGTATCTCCATTGAATGTTGTATGTTGTATATTATACATTCTATTCAGATTGTATGGTTGCATTGTAACCTTGGTTCTCTGAGTGAATAGACTATCTCTCCACTCCGTTACATGCACTACGGTTTACCTATAAAGCGCCTGTGCTGGCGTGGAATCACTGATTCCATAGGGCGTGACTGGGCAAACTGGTGTTTCTTATTCTGTTGGAATATGTAACAGAATGGAGAGATGGTCTCGATACGATAGAGAACTTAGGCATAGTGAGGTAGTAGCCACATAGCCAATAAGCCTCACCACCTCTAATCCAGTTTGTGGCCCATTTCCCATTAACCTAGATCCCTCTTACCTTTGAAAACATTTTACATTTAAACCCTCTCCATTATATCAGAAATGAATGCCGAACATGTTAATCACGACTGCCATGCGGGATCCCATAATCCCAGCCATTTGGGCAGTGAGCTTGAATATTTGTTACTTTGTTACTGTGCTTCATCGTCCCTCTTCACACAAGCTAAATGACTCACTGGTCTCTGAAGTGCACCTCAGTTTCTGTTGTAATTCCTGACTGCTTTTATCCATTCCATCATGTGTTTTTTTTCCAAGTCACATGCTGAGAGGCTTATTACATGCACATATTTATTCTGTTTTTTTTTGTATCACATTCAATTACAGACCATTTCTAAAGACAAAAGTGATCATTTGCACCATTATGTTCTTGTTTTTGAGATTACATTCAGAGCAAAGATACTGTCATTTCTGCTGTTGAGCTCCACTAAATTGATTACAATTACAGCCCTTATAGTGGTACATTGTGTTCTGACAGTGAAAGAGCTGTTAAGAGCTGTATTCTCTCCACAACAGGATAATTGCTGTGAAAAGAAAACATAGGGAGTCCCCTGCTATTTTTGGCCCTTTTGTCTACAGAAACATTTAAAGGGATATCACCAGGTCCATCACATCAGCATGTATCAAACCGGAATATGAGCCAGCAGCAAAACAATTTTCTGGCAATTTTTAGATTGGCTAAATTATTTAATGAAAAAATAATAATAACAGGGAGTTATATAGTGATACACTTACTATACAATGCAGGGAATGAGAAATTGTCAGAGTATGACAATTTCAATGATTTCCATTGATATTCTGAACAGTCAGTATTTGTGACTGGTTTAAACTTAAATAGTCATCTTTTCTGCATAAAATAACCTTTTGGTGAAGTCTTATTAAAACAAAGCACCATCTTTCCATTCATTATAAAAAATGTAATTTAATCCACTTACTATTTTTCTGCTGCAGTGACCCACTTTCCTTCCAAAGACCATTATGGGCTAATGTAATTTAATCTAATGTAATCCTTTTATCAAAGTGTAAGTCTTAATGAAAATGTTTTACTTACAGGATCAGCACACCCATATCACAACCAAACATATTTCCCTCCTTCTGGGAGTGGTATCTTGCCATGCAGGTAGTTTTAGTTTTATCTGCTTTAGTTTTTGATTTGGCCACCAACCCAGTACAATGGAGGTAAATGGAATTTGTGGTATTTTGATATCTCAAAACCTGAGCTAATAAAACTAAAACTAGCATAGAGGTATGTGGGAAAGTATGTTGATTTTGTGATTTGGGTGAACTGACTTTAAAACTGAATTTTGACTGGTTGTCCTGGTATGAAAATTAGTGAACTGTTTGATCATGGAGGTTTCTTTTCTACCTTTAGGAATAGAATGTGTAACAAAGCAATCTAAGCTTGAAGGTCCACAGCTTTCAACCACATCTCATGGTATTCTTCAGCTAATGGCACTGGATCAGGTGTCATCACAGGTAACAGATCTGGTCAGTGTTCTGTGGACCCAAAAGCAGAGGCAGAACAGGTAAGGTTAAAAGGCACTTTACTTAGTTTTTCAAAAACAAAGTCGGCAACAGGTACGCAGTCAGTGAAAGGAAGCAGGCAGGCAAGCAGGAACCACAACCAATTTTGGCACGTCATAGCAGGAAAAGCACAGGTGTAATTTATAATGACTGCATTCCATTTAGGTGAGCTACATCTAGGGTTCTGGTGGTCGTGGCTTACTGGGACACTTGATGGAACAAGTCAAAATGTCTGCCGTGAAAAAGGTCTATAAATAATTTGGAAAATCTGAGAGGAGGACCCAAAATGGCACTGCCGTAAGGCGCCTTTTCTGTGTGCTGGCAAATATTTTTGTTCACAACTTAAATTTGGTTGCCCGAGGCCATGTGAAAAGTTTTCTGAAGTTAAGAACGTTTTTTGGTTTGTTTGTGAAACGTTTTTCTTTCAATGTACAGGGATTATGAGACCTAACCAAAATAAAAGCTTTATTTTTATTTTGTAGTTCTCAAAATAAGGATGTTTTTAAAAGAAACACATTCATCTCCAAAAGCAAAAGCATTCCAGCGTAAAGGACTGGTATGACCAAGGTATTGTGTTTACTTTGGAACTTCTGAATGAAACAGGGGACTTAACTAGCTAAGACCAACTGAGAGGATTAGAGATTTCCTGTTCCAAGCATTCCAGAGTGCTTAAAAGTATATCCACTAAATTGCTATTCTAATTGTCTCTTATTTAAGTGTCATTATCATATGAACCTTTCTCAGGAGTAAACCCCTGTGGCTTGGTGGAAAGGATCTTGAGGATCATTCTTGTAATAATCCTCACATCAGAAATGTTTTCATTTCTGTTCAGTCATTGTGAAGAGACCATGGCCCAGTGACCCAACACCCTAGGTGGTGCTAGAATCCTGTTTGGGTGGTGTGGGTTTATGCCAAGCTTCCTGACCATTGACCCAGCAAGTAACTTAACACCAATGGAAAATCTTTTTTGCTGACCTCCAGTGATTTAACTTGATATAGTGATATAGAAGTTTACACCAGGGAGGGGTCAGTACACTGTGTCACTGTTGGGTGTGGTGACAGGTGCAACACCCATGCCTGACCACTTACCTACAATATCTGGTCATGCCAACTACCATATGGTTAAGGTTAGGAAAGATAGTGGTTATGGCAAATAAACTATGGTTAAGGTTAGGCAACTAAAATGAAAGATTGTGGTTACAATTAATAAAAAGAAGAATTTCAGTTGCAGTCTGTGACTTCCTTCATTGGCACTGCACATAAATTGTGAGGTGTGGATTTGTCTGAAGTGGGTTTTATTTATAGTATAATGGGCAGTGGAAAAGTACATTCAAATGCACAGAAGTCTCCACACCAGAGAGAACTGATTTCAGTTTTTCCATGTCTAAATAGGGAGGCGTTGCCCGGATTGGAGTCAAAATGACATTGCCTTGTACTTTAAGGTGTGAAATATAAGCAACCCAAGATCACAGATTTTTCAGATTTCTTTTTTGGTCTAGACTAGAGGACATAAATAGTCATTTTTTGTGGAAAAAGGCAAAGACCACTGTAGCCAGATCAGAATCAACTGATAGTATATTTAAGTGAATGTCCATATAATTCACAGTAAAATGTGCCAAAAGTTGGGTGAGCATTCCTATGGAAGCCCAGTTTTTGTGTTAATGATGTTCGGACTTCTCATTAGGCCCTGCATTATGGTATCAGGTTGTGTGCCATAAATCTACTGGGCCCTCTTGTTTAGTTTTAATTTACTCTTCAGGCAACATTTAACGCAGCCATAAAAGTCTGTTCCTTTTAGTGATGACCAAAAAAATACAAGCACTCATGGAGAGTTCACACTTCCAAATCTGAATACTGACAGGTTTTCATGTGGTTGTCTTATCATGTTTTGCACAAATATAAATCAATCAAACGAGGCCCTCTTGGAGAGGGAGCCATCAATCATGCTGATTTTGATGGAGCAGACACTGTCTCTGTGGACTGATCAGTTCCACATCTCTGGCTGATGATTTTCAGGCACTGAGTATTTAATTAAATTGATGATTTGTGCAATTATTCATTTTTTAGTATATGAATAACTGTTTCCAGTACACAAGGTTTGTGTTTGGCCATGAGTTAGAATATTTTGTATCTCAATGCAGGTCAATTTTCTGTTCCACTTTTTGTTATCATTTTACCAGTTTTTTATTAAAGCATATTTCTGCATGTACCCTCAACAGAATTTCATTTATTTCTGTTAAACGTACGACCAACCCTGAGAAGCGCCTCTGGTTGAATGTTTTTTGTTCCTGCAAGCAAGAATCAAGGCTGTGTGGCCTTTGTAAAAAGCCAGCGTGGAGGGGTTTTATTCAGCGAGTGTGTAGGATTGACATTGGAAGTGTGGAAGTGGAGCACGCTTCAAGGGCACGCAGATGGAAGGAGCACAGCCTTGGCCATGCACTCACAATACTGAGCTGTTTAAATGGAGGTGATGCAAGAGACTCGCTTGTCAGAAAAAAAAAACTACTAGTTCTTAATGAAGATGAGAAATTTTCCATTCCACTACAATTTCTATGCCACTGTGTCAGCAATCGCCCACTAGTGTGAGGATTAGAGTGGTGGGAGTCATTGCCATCCATTGTAGCTGGTGATGTGCTGGAAGCATTTATTCAGATGTAATGTCAGCCCTCTGTGCCCACTACTTAGTGCTCTGCCTTATCCTGATGCCTTTGGAGTAGAAGTAGATTTGATTTGCACCTCTCGATTTACATCCAGTGCCAATGTTCAGTGGCTTTAAGCTAGGAGGTAAGAGTGTGGAAGACGAGGTGGTTGGTGGATGTGTAATGCACCTGACTGTCATGCAGGAGACTGGACTTGTCACATCTGTCACGGACCAGCAACTAACTTTCGGCTGTTTTCTTTCCCACAATTATTTCTTTTTCTTTTTTGAAAAATTGTTTAATTTTGACATTCTTGTGTGGTGATAGGGTTAGCGAACAGCTGCTGAACATAGTGGAGCATTTAGCAGCAAAAGAGACAGATATCTGGAGACCATACAGAGCCGAAACAGAGAGTCACTGTTTCAGACGCACGACAAATAAATGCTAATGTTGCTCTGTGTCTGTTGGATGTGTAAATGGGCAACTGTTCACCCTGACAATGTTATATGGTGATGTTTCAGCTGCCCCCATGTGGCCAGCTGCAGCGTCCCTGGTTCAAGACCTTTGTTGCATATCATTTTCCATCTCTCTCTTCCCTTGTTTTCTGCCATCTCCCTACTGTGAACTTGCTAATAACCGCATGAAAACAAACAAAAAATAAAAAATTTGACATTGAATGTAACCAGGGGTTTCACAGAATTGTTCAATTTTAATGTTCTGTCTGGCGCTAGGATTGGTAGGATAGGTTTGGTATTGTTAGCTTTAGCTTTTGTTCACTTTAACACCCTTCAACTGTTTCACACCACAGAAAAAAAATGGTTAGCAGGCACTTCATGTAACAGTTTTTCTCCAAAATTAAACAATAATCTAACAGACTAGTGTGTACACTTCTATGGGACAAAGTTACTTTTCCAAAAACAGCTGCACATTAAAAGTGATGGAGCAGTTTGTGAGGACAGAGTGTACCTGTTATATTGCAATTCCGTCTTAGTTCATGGTGCACTTATCAAAAAGCAAAGGAGAAGAATCCTTGTCAAGTATGAACTGTCTTTGGTAGACACTTCTTTTATTCCCTAAAGAATTTAAAACTGAAGACATCTGATTAAAATCTAAGGACTGTCCTTTTACATTATCTGCTTCTTGACAACTGATATGTTGAATTTGAAAAAGCAACATTTAAAAATTCTGCCTATTACAACTAGATTTTAGAAGTAGTTATCAGCAGTAAAATGTCAAGCTTGACAGAACCAAAGCATCTTCAAAATTGCATTTAGAGGTCTGACAGTAAACCATGGAGAATATTCAGAATGAAAAAAGGCAAAAATTGAACAACTCATCAGATACTAATGTGTCTCTAATTGTCCTTGAAAGCTTTAAACCTTTTCAGCAGCAAGTATTAAGCTGTAAAGGTGATGAGAGTGAAGGGGCTTTTTTCAGAGTGAAAAAGACTTCACACCACCCATCACACTTGACATAAGGTCAAGGACTGACAAAAAAGCACTCGGTGGATTTTTTCATCTGCAGTACCGTATGTGGCCTATTGCTGCATGTTCTTAAAAGTACTTGTGTGTACAGTGTTTTCTGTTAAGATAGTTAATGTAATTATACGTCATACCAGCAGCTTTAAGAATTAGAATTTAAAGTGTAACTCCACCCTCAGATTCAGCTCTCAGAGGAGTGAGGGAACAACACCTGTAGGACGCGTGGCTACATAGTGTGTGGGTCAGGAGTATAATAGACTGTATATAAAGATGGATGATATGACAGCTCCCCAAAAGTGAAGCCAAAACATCTGGATCGCCCCCTGGTGGCTGGATGCAGTATAGGTCATAAACCCCGCCCCCTCCATGTTAGAATGATGGTTTCTGTCATTTTAGGTAGTTCTTATCACGCTGGTGTTTGTTCAAGTGTTCATTTTTTGATTAGTTTGGTTTTAATTAGTTATTTGATGTTATAAAAAGGGGGTGAGTCATCATGATTGACAACTGTGAGTGTGCTCACGATTGGTTTCAGGCGGCTTCAGGCGGATGTATGGTCTACTGCGCAGACTCTGGCTCCAAATGACGTCACCAGCGCAAGATGGCAGCTCCCGTATCAAGAATATTTTGCCTTCATTTTTGTACAGTAAGAGGACGAGGAGACGCGTCGTCCATCTTTACATACAGACTGTGGTCAGGAGACACCGGGGAGAGTGACACTGATTAGAGTCTTTTTTATATACATTTCATGACGTAGACAGGTCCCAACCAGTTGACTCTGTCAGCATTGGCCTCACAGGTTCAGGGCTGATTTAAAACAGTAGATGGCGTGTTGAGACATTTTCAACACATGAAATGCTGATTTTATACATTTGGTAAGTAATGTCAATATTAACACCAACATTGATGTGTTTCATCACAGTACAGTGATATCATTTAGTTTACAGCTCAAAAAACACATTCAAGTGTGCACTACCTCTTTAAACATCTCTGTTCAATCATTTAACACAGAGGAGATATCTTTTATTTATTTATATCTTTTTTTAACCCATGGAATGTTTTTCTACTCATTTTCGTTTTAAAAAATGCTGTTTTAAAATGAAAATGTATTAGTGTGGATGTAGCCTACGGATAAGCGGTTATACAGTACCAGTCCATTCGGTCCCATTCGGGAAAGTGTGTCCAAACATTTGACTAGCAGACCAACATGGCATTGTATACAACTTTGACGTGTACACAGGGTCCATTCAACCCCATCCTGGATCACCTGACATTAGTGCTAGTGGAAACATTCGGCTACAGTTGGCCTGCAAGGTCTCACAAATTGAGGGCTCAAGGTCAGTTAAGAGTGGCCAGTTGAAGGATGCTTGGAGATGGATGCCAAACCCTCCCGTCCAGCTGGGATAGAAGGTCCATCCTCGCTTGGAGCTGCCACTGAGTAGTCTAGAGAACTATATCCTCGATAGCCACCTGGGAGCCACTAGGAGGCTCCTGTGATCCGTCTCACCATGTGACACGTGGGCGCAATCGGGGGATCGGAGGGAATGCATAAAGGAGACCCCTTGGCCAGGTGTTGGCGAGAGCCTCTATTCCAAGGGGGGCACTGGTCTCCGTCAAGGAAAACCACAGAGGACCACAAGTTGTGCACTCTGAGGCTAATAGGTCTACATGGGCTTTTCCAGACTGATTCCAAATCATCTGCATTATCTGAGGGTGCAACCTCCATTCCCCAGAGGGCAATTTAGCTTTTAGCATTCCCAGCAGCCTGAGCCATGTCTGAAGAGTTAAACGTGTCCTAAGAGTGTAAGACTGTAGTCGGGCATGGCCCCATTGAAACTGAATCCAGAGACAGGCCGATAAAGGTGGTCTGCTGTGTTGGATGAAATGAGCTCTTCTCCCGATTCACAGACATGACCAGTGCCTTGATATGAACAAGGACCCTGGATGTTTTTTGTTCTGCCTCCGGGAACGAGGGAGCGCATATAATCCAGTCGTCGAAGTAAGGGAGAAGGAAGAACATAGTGATGTTAAGACTGCCCTCATGTATCTCGTATAAATGCTGGGAGCCAGGGACAGGCCCAATGGAAAGGTCACCTTGACCCCTGAGGGTGGGGGTTGCCGGCGGCAGAACTGCAACCTGTAACCCTGTGACATTGTTTTTAAAACCCATGCATCTTGGGAATGGGCTGTCCAGTAGTCCAGGCACTGCTGTGAAAATGGATGGATCCTCCCTGGGGCTGCACCTTCATGGAATTGAAAGTGACAGTTTGAAGCCACTGTTAACATTACATCATCCCCATCCTACCTGAATCCCAGGCAACTGCGTGAGGGGTGAGGCGGAGCCCCCACCAATACTTGCTGCTCTATTTCAACTTTTAAAGTGTCCATCTCCTGGCGAGAGGGAGCTTGCTCCTTTGCCATTTTGTGTTCTGGGCTACTGCACTCTTCATGTGGCCTGCCTCTGCACTTTTCTGCACTTGACGCAGCCTTCCCTGTCTCACAGAGTGGCAAAATGCTGCAGTTAATACATGGGTCAGACAGGGCTTCCCTAAGGTGGCCCACACCCAGACACTTGGGACACAACTTATGGCCATCCTCAACCTGAAGTTAAGCTCCACAAGAGGCACACACCAGTGTTTCCAGCGTTCTGTGAAAAACATTCTGTGAAGAAGCAAGAAACCAACAAGTACAAGTACAAGTAGAAATTTTGGCCTGATGGTGATGCTAAGAGAAAAGGTCGGGGCGTCACTAAAATCATTAGGAGTCATCCTCTGGGGACAATTCATATCTACAGCAGATTTCATGTTAGTCTGTGCAAATGTTGAGATCTCTTGCACTGGAACAAAGTCTTGGATTGACAGACAGACCTACTCTGTCAAAATACATTTATATATGACCTATTAGCTTTGCCAATATGTTTTGGAGGAAATGTAATTGCTGCCATGTGCTGGTAGATTTAGGCTACTAAAACACGTGTTACGGTCAGGTAAAGATTGTGGTTTGGATTAAATCTTGAAAAAGTTGCATCCCATCCTAGTCAGCATGGACTTTTTCAATATTTGACCAAGACCTTGATTTTTCCCTAACCTTAATCAATGCTCTGAGTTGCCTAAACAGAACCATAAAAACAGCAATCAGGCTTTAGTTGCCATGAGAGAATATTGGAGGAATGTCAGTGAATGTTTTGCATATACGTTCAGTTTAAACATGTTCTCCCTGTATTGTTAAAAAAAAACCTAATCTGAGTGGCAGTATGTTTCCTAACGATGCAAGCTGAATATGAGACTTCATATCACATCTAGGCGCAGGGCCAAAAAATACTATGCAACAGTTAAATAATTGGGTCAATTTTGATTAGGGTCCCACCCACTGGAGTTTCAATGGTGCTCCAAAACCCCCAATCAAGGAAGCAGTATTATTATTGCACTGATTAGCATGGTGAGAAATGACCTGTTCACTAGACTTTTCTGTTGGGTCTGATTATTTAGCTCGCTCCTCTCTAAAACTGAAAAGTGACAACATTTGTGTCACTAAGGGTCTCCTAAACCTGTTGATGATGTTTTGCCTCCTTGGTTGCTAATTGACGTTGATAAACGTCAAAGATCACTAAATGCTTCTTTATATCTGGGCTTTGATCAGAGGGTGTGAGGCAGCACACTGGCTAATAATGGGTGATAGGTCTGTGAGTACAGGTTAAAAGGTCACATGGAACCTCATGGAAAAGGCTTTAACTCTGTGAAGTAGGTTAATCACAAGTACAAATGCCACTAAAAGGCAATTAGCAGCATTGATCAAAGCAGGTGTTAGCAAACCAGTGTTACAGTGTCCACTTGTTGAGGTTTTTTCATCAGAGGATCCAGGTATCTGCAAGTCTTTTAAGAAGTCAGAGTGATCCAATACAGCATTCATTACTCTGAAAAATGCTGGTTGCATTCTGGTTCAACTCTCTACTATCAGGCTGCCCCAATAAGTCCCTTAAGACTCTCCAGCTGATTCAGAATGCTGCGGCACGTTTACTGACAAGAACCAGGAAAAGAGATCATATCTCTCCAATATTAGCTTCTCTACACTGGCTCCCTGTAAAATCCAGAATAGAATTTAAAATCCTTCTCCTCACCTTCAAAGCCCTAAATGGTCAGGCACCATCATATCTTAAAGAGCTCATAGTACCCTATTACCCCACTAGAGCACTGCGCCCCCAGAATGCAGGGTTCCTTGTGGTTCCTAGAGTCTCTAAAAGTAGAATGGGAGCCAGAGCCTTCAGCTATCAAGCTCCTCTCCTGTGGAACCAGATCCCAGTTTGTGTGCGGGAGGCGGACAACCTCCTCACATTTAAGAGTAGGCTTAAGACTTTCCTCTTTGATAAAGCTTATAGTAGGGCTGACTCAGGTGAGCCCTGAGCCACCCCTTAGTTATGCTGCTATAGGCCTAGACTGCAGGGAGACTTCCCATGATGCACTGAGCTCCTCTCTCCTCCTCTTCCTCTTCCTCTCCATCTGTACGCCCTCATATCCCATCAATGCTTGTTACTAAGTCAACTTCTTCCCGTAGTTGTGTGCTTTCTCTCCCCTTTTTCTCTCCTTCTGTTGCTTTCTGCAGGTGTTTCTGCCTCCGGAGCTGTAGGGTCTGGATCTATGGTTGCGGCCGCCTGCTGCCCCTGTGCTCCTCCTCTGCACCCGCTGCTGCAGCTGCTGTTGCTATTATTATTAGTGCTGCTGTAATATTGCTCTTAGTATTGTTTCTGTTGGTGTTGACAGCCATGCCATTGCCGCGGCCATTGCGTTACATCTCTGTGTGAAACTGTATTGTGCTGCTGTATGTTCTCTTTCTTCCTGCTCTCTCTCTCCCCCTTCAACCCAACCGGTCGAGGCAGATGACCGCCCACCTAGAGCCTGGTTCTGCTCGAGGTTTCTACCTGTTAAAGGGAGTTTTTCCTTGCCACTGTCGCCTAGTGCTTGCTCATGGTGGGAACTGTTGGGTCTCTGTAAATATAAAGAGTCGGTCTAGACTTGCTCTACTAGAAAAAGTGCCCTGAGATAACTTTGTTATGATATGGCGCTATATAAATAAAACTGAATTGAATTGAATTGAATTGAATTGAATTGAATTGAATTGAACTGATGCAAATGAGCTCATAAGCAAAGACCCGAGTGTGCACTGCAAGATACTGAACCTTAAGAAACCTCGTTCAGACATGGATTGTGCAATAGCCCCAACACATAACACATCTGAGGTCTTGTGCTCCAAACATCTTTTCCTGGTCATGAGTCTGCAGACTTCAGCTGTGTTGTTGTTGTGTTTGATCACAGGGTGTTCGTCAACAGAAGTCTGACGCTGGAAGACATCAAATGCTATGGCTTCGACATGGACTACACTATGGCAAGTATGTAAAGGCGTCGCCCCACGCAACAGAAGGCCCTTTGTTTGTAAAATGTTGTGTCACCATGAGGAGGTTATTTGTGGTGTTTGTTTATGAATCTGAACTCTGGTGTATTAGCTACACAAGACTTACTGGCTTTATGTTAATGGTTTTTGCTGTGTGTGTTTGTTTGTAGTGTATAAGTCTCCTGACTACGAGAGCCTGGGCTTTGAGCTGATAAGAGACAGAATGGTGTCTGTCGGATACCCTCATGAGCTTCTACGCTACACATACGACCCCAGCTTCCCCACACGGTTCGTTTTAAATCTGCCTCTGTCACTGAGGATTCATGCAACAATAAAGTAATCAATGTATGTAATGTTAGACAGAAGATGAAATTCAAGCGGAAGTTTGGTGAAGCAACATAAACATTTTTACAGGTTTAGTGCTTTTAGATTTTCAATTTTATTTTCTTTGTCTCTTGCCTAGGGAACACAATCTGGGAAAGACACACGTTATTATATTGTATGGATGATGTAATCAATGACCCAAAGACGTTTCCCAAATACAACAATTTATTTAATTTCATTGTTTTCAATGGGGGTCTACAGATAAATTCATTAACAAACAATTAAAACAAAATAAAAACGTTAAAAAAAAAAAAAATTTAAAAATTGGTTTAGAATTTTCGATAATTCGATATTTTATTGGCAGACGTTTGTATAAAATAAGCTTAAAATAAACTAGAGCTGGAACGATTAGTCAATTAATCGATAAGTTGATTGACAGAAAAATAATCGGCAACTATTTTGATAATTGGTTAATCGTTAAGTAATTTTTCAAGCAAAAATGCCAAACATTTCCAATTTCAAGCAATTTGATGACGTCACATTGGGTTTTAGGAGATTGTGACGGGCAACTTTCACTATTTCTGACATTTCATAGATCAAAGGATTCATCGATAAAAATAATTGGCAGATTAATTGATTTTTAAAATAATCACTAGTTGCAGCCCTGAAGTAAATAATGTAGCCTCCTTTATATCTGCTTCAACTCTCAGTTCATGTCATGTCTTAATAAACTTGTTCACACTTTTTCTTTTTGTTTTCCAACCTCAGCGGTTTAGTGATCGACACCACATACGGGAACCTCCTGAAGGTGGATTCAAATGGGAACATTTTAGTCTGCAGTCATGGCTTCCGCTTCCTCAAAGGGTAAAGTCAAAATCTTTACAGAATACAGTGCAAAAATGTTGCCACATACCCTGTTGAAGTGCTGTTTAATGATGGACATCTCTACCTGCGAGCTCAGGTAAGGTGAGACAGACAAAAAGGGAAGAAGGAAGAGAGACAGATCAGAGACAGATGCACATACAAAGATAAGAATACAACATGTTTAATAATCAATAAAACCCAGCGTAAATAGTTACAAGAAATTACAGAAGAAACACTTCTATACTCAAGTAACATTTTTAATTTAGGACTTTTACTTGTCATTTTTATAGTGCTGCTACTTTTACATGAGTAAATGATCTAAACACTTCTTCCACCACTGGTTATATATTTCAAAAACAAAATCAGAAGTGTTATGTTCTAATTTTATTCTCTGAAGTTAAATATACTGGGTGGAAAACATTCAAATTAAAAAAAAAAAAAGTTTTGATTTTGACCATGAAGTTTAATTAACATGCAGGTGAAACTGTAATCCATAGAAGTACCTTGGATCCAAAGTAAAAGCGGACATTTTTCTGTATTTTTACTATATTTTTATTAGCAATTTAATGACAAAAGAATCACAAACCAATGACTGCAGCATGACGGTCAGCTGAGATGAGCACGCTCAGTGTGGTTTTACTTACAAACCACAGTGGCAGATAAACACGAGTGCATCCGATTTGTTTTGTTTTTTATCACAAGATTTTTATTTTTATTTTTTTTACAGCCCTGAAATGTAAATTCCTGCACATTTGTTCACAGCTTTGTGTCACCTCAGTCAGTTAGCTTGCATTTGTGCATCTGTAATAGTGACCTGTGTTATGTTTTGTGCTCCACAGGGAAGACATTCACAAGTACTACCCCAACAAGTTCATTCAAAGAGGCGACACCGACCGTTTCTACATTCTTAACACCCTCTTCAATCTTTCAGGTATAAAATTTACCTTTAGAGCCATTAAAAATGTTGAATTATATTAATATTTTGTGTAATTCTATTTTTTTTTTTACAGAATTACAAATAAATACTTCATTTGTCTGAATTTAAAACTAAAAATGAAAAGTATATATGTTTATATATGAGATCAACAACTTAAACATGTTAGCTAACTGATCTGAGTCTCCATACACCCTGTAGAGACTTATCTCTACACCTGCCTTGTGGACTTCTTTACCAGATGCAACAGATACACAAAGTAAGTCTTTTTTTTTATTACCTCTCAGCCCTGAACTATTATAAATGAACCAGTGAGTTACTTGTCAACCAAACTTCACCACTCTTAATGTCTTCCAGCCTCCTGAAAGGTTACCAGCACGGCGACTTGCTGATGTCCTACAGAAGCATGTTCCAGGATGTTCGAGACGCAATGGACTTCATTCACGATACGGTGAATTAACAGATTAAAATATATAGAATTGTGTCCCATTGTTGTCATGGGAGATCATACTTTGTCTCTGCTATGTGGTGACTGTTATACTGTATGTGTGTGCTGTATAGGGAGCCCTGAAAGAACGAACTATCAGGAATTTGGAGAAATACATTGTCAGAGATGTGAGTAATGCACCAAAATGTCTTTTAGCTTTTTGACCAAACAACAACAACAACAACAACAAAAAACGGTTTAAATATTAAACTAATGAATGTGTTCTTTACAGGCAAATCTCCCTGTGCTCTTGGCCAGGATTAAAGAGGTGGCCAAGGTCTTCCTCGCCACCAACAGTGACTACAGCTACACTGAGGTGAGCTTCTAAACATACAGTGGACCACGACTAAACCAAACTAAAGTGGACACCTTCAAAATGACCAATAAACTTGTTTTTTCTCCTTCTTCATCAAGGCCATTATGAAATACCTGCTTGAAAACAATACTAAGGTAAGTCTAAGTTTAACTTTGGTTTGAATATTCAGAACATGTCCATTTAACTGAATCATGTGAATTTCATTTAATTTCTTTTCCTTCTAGGTTGGAAGTCTGAAACAGTCCTGGCGCTCCTTCTTCGACCTCATCGTCGTGGACACCAGAAAGCCGCTGTTCTTTGCAGAGGGGACTGTGCTGAGACAAGTGGACACCGTATGAAAAAACTCTCTCACACGTAAGATTTACATGTTGATGTTTAAACCGCAGCAGGTTTCAATGATATGTTGCATTTTGGACACAGAACACGGGAAAGCTTCGGATCGGGACTTACACAGGAGACCTCCAACATGGAACTGTTTACTCCGGAGGTGAGATTCATTCACGTGTTTTTATTTAGTCACTGTTGTGTTCTTCAGAAATTGTCACGATA
The DNA here is from genome assembly GCA_008360985.2 of Macquaria ambigua. Taxonomy (NCBI): domain Eukaryota; kingdom Metazoa; phylum Chordata; class Actinopteri; order Centrarchiformes; family Percichthyidae; genus Macquaria; species Macquaria ambigua. The sequence continues at coordinate 164,539 of VMKM01000626.1, read as the reverse complement.
TTTATCGAATTAATAAATAGGAACAGAACAAGTATTTTGGAGGTGTAGAAGCCATGACATTTCTCATTCCTTTTATTATGATTAGGCCAAGTGGAAAAGGATTCCTCTTTCTGTTGAGGCTGTGTACACTTTGGAGAGTTTAAACTGTAGAAATGTGGCTGAAAATGGTTTAGTAAATCCAACACTGAGTCTAAAAGGAGGATATTTACCATAAATTTGTTTGTTACACACTAGGTGATTATTGATATGTTCAATTTTGGCCTATTTTGACCATTGGGTTTGTAGTTTTTCAGACAGAAAGTCAGTGGGATTCTGTACAGATAGTAGTGCAACGACAGGCTTATTATTAGGGTTTGGTTATAATGTGGGTGAATATTTGGGGCTGTAAATTAAGATTATGGATGAGGAAATATAATTATATAACAAAACAAATCCTCACTCTTCACAAGGATAGATAAATAAATGTGTACGTATGGAAGCAAAAAAAAGCCATAATAATTTGAATTGAATAAGCGTCTGAACAACTTATTGTGAAATTTAATCACAACTGAGTACTTTTATTAATGTTAGCCCAAAATGTAATTTTTCTAGTGGTTAAATTATGTATTAAGTTCCTTATAAAATTCTAATTATTACGGTATTTCTTTGCTTCCATATAAAAGTGTTTTTATGTGTTCTTTTTGCTGTGGATGCATTTGCACCTTGTTATAATTTAATCCCTCCTCAATGTTTGATAGCTTATGTAATATTTTAAATAAACGTCTGGTTGCAGGCTCTTCCGACATCGTCTGTGATCTGCTGGATGTCAAAGGGAAGGACATCCTCTACGTTGGCGACCACATCTTTGGCGACATCCTCAAATCTAAGAAACGTCAGGGCTGGAAGACTTTCCTGGTCGTACCGGAGCTCACCAAGGAGCTGCAAGTGTGGGAGGAGAAGAAACGTGAGAACAAGTGGACAACATCGAGTTGTTGTTGTATTATTGTTGTGATCATTTTGGTGGTTTTCAAAGTCTTCATGACTTTCTTGATGTTTGCAGATTTGTTTGAGGAGCTGAAGCGTCTCGACGTCTTCTTAGCTGAGCTTTACAAGTGAGTTTGTGTCCATCATCTAACACTTATTGAATGTTTATAACAGCTGGTTAGATGAATACATTCTAATCTATGATTTATCATTTATACCCAAAGAAAGGTCAAATAATCTATAACATTATTACATATAAGCATTAATTAAATCTGTGTCAGTATACTTTTATTGATTCATAATTTATAAATCATTATCTGCTGTAGTGAATGTAAAAATGCTAATTGTTAAGGAAAACAAACAAACCATCATGTGTTAATGATTTAAGCTGCAACAACTGACATTGATCAAACTCTTTACTACATTTTAGTAACATTGTTGCCATGACATCAGCATTTTATTGTTCACTGTCTAGCTGTTAATTGTTTTCTGTTTGTCATCTGAAGGCATCTGGACAGCGGCAGTCGAGAGTGTCCCGACATCAGCATCATTCAGACGAGAATGAAGGTGAGCGCCACTATATATATATATATATATATATATATCAGTGTATCAGAACACAACCTCATTTTTTAAAGTTTTTTCAGGTAGTTATACACATTGCTAAATAAGCTGCTGTTTTAAACTACATTGGAGATTCTTAAGATGTTTCTTTCTTGTTCCTGGGAACATTTAGACTCCCCAGGAGTTTAACACACTGCTTCACTGTCATTAGAAATGAGCGCAATGAGTACTTTGTTTATACCAATAAATTTGTATTTGACATTTGTTGCCTACTAGGAAGCTCTTGGTATGATGCCAACTTTGTACATAGCACCAGAATAATAATTTCAAAAACATTCCTAGTCTTAGCTACAAGTGCGTAGGATCAAAAACTCTTTTTCTTCTTGAAAAGAAAACTAAAGAACCCCACACACTGTCCATATATTATAAAGTCTATGATATATTATTATTATTATTATAAAGTGAGTTCAAGTAATGGACAGTGTGCAGGATTATTTGGTTTTCTTCTCAAGACCAGAATAATAATACAAATCTTGGAGAATGCATTATTGCAACAGAAACAAAAACAGGGCGTCTGCTATTAATCCAAGCAGTTGTGTTTTTCAGGATTTATTACACTCTGTCCGGGCTGTTTTTGCTGACGTGGTTGCTGTCTGTGTTTGCAGGTGCTGACCTACAGAATGGACATGTCCTGTGGCCAGATGGGCAGCCTCCTGCGCAGCGGCTCCAGACAGACTCTGTTTGCCAGCCAGCTGATGCGTTATGCAGATCTATACTCCTCCAGCTGCGTCAACCTGCTGCACTACCCCTTCAATTACCTCTTCATGGCTCCCCCAGTCCTGGTCAGTCCTCTCCCTCGCCCATACACACACCTGTACCTGTTTATCATGACGGCAATTCCTCATCTCACTCATAAACTCTTTCAGATGCCCCATGAGGCAACGTCTCAACACCCGGCCGACTTTGATTCATCAGAGCTCACCGTCACCAACAATATTGTCAAGATGAACATAAACTAAGGTTATTATCATTATGATGGAGCATTAAACTTTTACTTGATCTTTAGTGAGTTCTGTTAATAGTTTATTAACATTTCTCTGTCTTGCAGAGCTGCAGACAGCTGACCGAGGTGTTTCAGAAGAAGAAGAACACGTGAAGAATCTTCTGATGTGCTATATGGACAGTTTCTCACTGATGAAGGTGACTGTTTTCACCTGTGCTTGTATAAAGGGTTTGTTGCAGCCATGATGTGCCTCCTTTACAAAAAAACTAACTTGTTGCTCCACCTAGTGGATATGAATTGCTATGCCATGCAACATTTACTAAATAAACCCATAAATAAAGTATGTTGAGATTGTAGGATTCAAATCAAAAACAGACTCAGGGTTACTGTATATATGCAAGTTTAATGTGTTGTTAGGCATAGCGGTGCATATGCACTTTTAATCTCAGGTTTGTGTAATGGTTTTTAAGAAGTAACTTTATTTTAATGTTTGTGCAACTTCTGTTGAATCATTTCAATAAATCATTCATATTATTTGTTTTCATTATTTTCATGGAAGTACAACAACTTTAACTAAACACGTTTATGGCATTAGATAATTATATGTATTTAATCATTTTACATTGTGTAAGTGGCTTTTTCATGGGGACTATTTGTTTTGTAGAAAGTAGTTCCAACGAAAACTGTTCACAGTGAAGTCTGTGGATTATCCAGAGTAACCAGGACACTGTTTCTGGAAAGACACATTACTATTGAATGTGTCAAATATAATTTTTCAGTGCTGTGAGCACCACAAAAATCCATTCCTCTGTATTTAAACAGGGTGGAAGCAGAAATCTGAGACATATTACGTTAAACCTGTGCAAAGAAAACCAGAGCTAGAGATACTTGAAGTTACAGAAGCAAGTTAGGTAATATGTTGTTTTTTTTCCCATTGGGCTTTTGTACTACATCTGTTGTCCACTGGATGGCAGTGAATCCCCTCTGCAACAGACCTGCAGATCGATCTGTGTGTGTGTGTGTGTGTGTGTGTGTGTGTGTAAACTGGCTAAATGAATCTAGATTATTTTTTTATTCACTGCAAACAAGTTAAAACTGTTTTATCTGACAAAACAATGATCTATATCTTTATTTCTGACAACATGAATCACCATGTTAACAATAAAATAATGTAAAATACATAAAATACAGTAAAATATGTGTTCTGAAACCTCAACAGTAAATACAGCAGCTCATCTACTAACAGGTTAAACTAATGCATGTTTTTGTAAATCCCCTTATAAAACTAATGAATGTTAATATCAGGAGCCTTCAGCAGCATCTTCACTCATCAACAAAAATAATCAAAATGTGATATTTGTACTGCTATTAAACACATGCACTGACATACACACACTGTGAAACACACACACATACACCTGTGTAATACTATAGTACACACACTTTATCAAAACAGAGCTGAGAGGAATTTGTTGTCTCACTCTCTCTCACACACACACACACACACACACTCTACAGTTTTCCTGCTGTGCTCCTGTACAGAGGAACAGCTTGTTTATGGAGCATCTGCCCCACATTTTCTCTCTGCAGAAAAACTTCAACTTCATAGTGATTCATAGTATCATATGGTGTCGGTCTCGTCTTTGATATTGATAAAATCATCACGACGAAGCCTCCGTTGGTGTCTGGAAACAGCTAAAACTAATTGGAGGGAAAACAGAAAAAAACACAATGTTATCAGGAAGATCCAGTGCTGAATTTGACTCACTGTGTTCACTAAAATGTTTCAAATTCTACTTACACCTGCATTAAAAAATTACTTTTCAAGTGTGGACTATTTGAACGTCTATAAGGACACTTTGACACGATTTATTTAAGTGTGTGAGAATCTATTGGTAGTCTAACTTTATTATCAGTGAAGCTCTTTGGACTTCCTAATGCATTGTTTTGGTCTTTCGAATTAAACATTACAGGCAAATTCAAATGAGGATACACCCACTGCTTTTATTGGCACCTCCCCCTTGTAAGCAAACACACACACACACACACACACACACACACACACACACACACACACACACACGCACGTTTCCTAGATGATTTCATTTCCTGTATCAGGGCTATTTCAGTTTATTTGGATTTCCCTCGTCATTGTCTGCTTGTCACCTGGATTTATTGTTGTTTCTGTTTCTTCTTTTCACTTTATTCAATTTGTCATGTTTTATTTTCTCACCTGCATGAATCCTCAGCTTTCATCTCTCCCATAGCTACTATTTCATCTGTTTTTTTAAAAACGAATCTCCACTATGTTTTGTCACTGTGCACAGAAACTAGAGTCTGCATCCTTAATTTGATGCAATGCTCTTTATTTAAACTTTAATTTTATCATTTATTATTCAGTGTATCAGTGAATAATGAACAATAAATTATTACATCAAAGTCACTAGTCATCAAAATGTAGCCAGAGCTTTGATTCTGCACACTTGACACCAGACTAACTGCTCCCTGTCTGTATAAAAGTCTGAGGCTTTGTATCTTAATTTATCTCTTAAGAAACTAAACTGTTTCGAGAAACTGTAGGAAACTACAATATCACAGCCCTGCTGGTAATATTTAGTCTCCAAACAAGTCTTGCTTTTGGTTCAGAGTGTAGTAAATAGTGCTTCAAAAAATCTTTAACCCTTACTGAAAAGAAACCCCCAAAACACAAAAACAATCTCTTTATGTCTTTCCCTCCGATGGGAGCAAAGTTTTTGGCAGGACAGAGCTGGAGTTGAGCTTTTGGTCACACACTTATCCTGACAAACACACACACATGCTTCCTCTCCTTGAGACAGTATACTGCACTGTGATATAAGAGCTGTCTTCTCACATAGAGCGTATACCTGTACTGCAGAGGTGTGAAAAGTATCAGTTTCTCCGTACTGTTGTTTAGAGTTTCACCCACATGTCACTCTGCATAAAAATCTATCTGTTTACCTTAAAATAATGCAGCACTCGATCACAGCTTAACATGGAGGAGGAAGAGGAGGCTGTTTGCCCAGTGCAGAGGATGTCTGAACACGACTTCATTATATCACAAAATATGAGACAACATTTGTGCAAAGGACATTATAGTGATCCTAAGTGTAAATATTAACCCACCTCCACCTGAAAAATATTAATCAGTTATTGTGGCAGTCAGCGTTTGTATTTTATTAAAATATAACAGCAATCAGCATTTTATGTTGTGGCTTTTTATTTACAATGTATGCAATTCAAATTTTAAACCTATTGATTTTCACAGAAGACACCAAACACTCAACTTTGTTAACCTTTTCAACTTGCGATTCTCCCCTGAAATTTCTTTAAATTCAAGAAAAATCTCCCTTTTCCAATATATGACAGTATGTTGTGTATCTGCTGCACTGAGTGAAATATTCAAACCTAAGACATCTTTTTTTTAGCTGTGCCATTACATCAAACGGACATATTCCAGATGTATGAAACATATTTTTCTACACATTTTCCCCAAATTCAATCAGAGTATTTGGTAACGTCATTTCCTCTAAAACTGAAAATAAAGTTCTGTGTTTGAACAAAGCTTGGCTGCACGTTATGAGTTAAGAAAGTTAATCAATGTACCATGAGTTGGTTATGAGGTAAAAAAAAAAAAAAAAGAAAAAGACTATTATTGAGTGACATCAGTTTGTTACAGAATCAAAACTGATCTGTGAACATTAAAGATGCACTCTAACAAACGTATTCACACTGTGATGATATATTTTCTCTACTTTTTCTGAACAAGCGTAGAGGCAAGCAGGCCGTTATCAGGCCTGAGATTTTAATGATTCAATATAATAATAACATATGCTGACATTTTTACGGTGGAATAAGGTTTTTTAAGTGTTTCGTTCACTGTTTTCTAATTCTTTAATACAAGAGTCAGTCAGGCATAAAGGTGTCAGATTGGCTATTTAGTGTATATCAGAACCAATCGATTGATTTCTTTTAAACATCAAATTTTGCCTTTTTAATTTGTTTTTTTTCAAGACAATAACGATGAGCAATTGAAAAGATTAATTTAATCATCTTTATTCGGAGAGAATTTGACACAGAAAAATAACAGCGGCTTCTTTCTTCAGAAATGTTCATAAACCACAGAAAATAATTAAAAACAAATAGACATTTAACTGTTTATTCCATATTAATGTCACGTGTTTATCTTTTCTTTCCAACAAATCCTCTAACAGCGATTTCATTTATATTTTCAAAAAGCTTCATGAACTACAGTGTCATGAAAACACACAGCAGGCCCACAGACACATTACAAAACGGGGGGAAAAAAACAAAAACATTTGTTTTATGCGTAGCAGTTTGAGTATGTCGTGTTTCATGTGTTTAATGAAATGCAGATGTCATTATCTCATTAGCTTGTATTCTCTGTAGTTTTATCTGCACATGAAAAGCTGCTCAAAAAAAAAAAAAAAAGCACCGCTGACTGCTCCATGCAGTCAGATAACTGCAGAAGCACCACCGTCCCCCATTCCACACATTCCAGGATTTCCCAGCAAGCATTGCAAGCAAGCCTAAACAAGTCACGTTCTTTACTCAGGGAGAATTTCACACAGTCGAGTGACTGAGGTCTCCTTTTGCCTTCCCTTTAGTGTGCACATAAATGCACTTTCACCTCTTCTTAAATTCAAAACTATTTTTGAAGCCACACAGACATAAGACTTAACAAACTGGCTTTAATACACAGTGTATCTTTGTATTTGTTTCTTTCACCTGAAACAGTGTGCACGCAGCAGGGTAATCTGGTTCCTTTCTGCTTTAAATAATGACTTGTGTCCTTCTGCTGCTGCAGCTTGTAACAGCAACTGGACTGTGGTTAAACATTTCCACCCGGAGAGGTCTGCTGACAGTCATCAAAACAAACAAACCTCTTTACTCTCTTACTTAAAGGTTCAAACACGAGGCGCACACAGGAGCAGTGACACCCAATCTCAACACAGAAAGAAAGACAGAGAAGGCAAAATGCGAGGGGGAGAGAGGGCCCTGCTCCCTACATTCCTCCCAAAGGTCCCCTCCCCCCATCGACCTGCTGCTACCACCGAGGATGCTCAAAAACACACATCAACCCCCCCTCTCTTTTTTTTCCCTTTCATCTGCTTATTTTACCATCAGCACACTGACACAGTGTTTGGTGTGACGACAAACCAACACACAGGTAAAGAAAAAACACAGGAGACTGAACTCCACTGAAAAAACTGTGGATTTAACAGAGAATTAATATACCAGAAAATCTAGAGAGCCTGAACATCCAGTTCAGATAATGAAAAGATTTCAGCTTTTAAAATGCATCAGAAATACATTATTCTTTACTATTTCTGGTTTTATTTAAATTTGTCTTCCTATTGATCTGCTCTTCTGATGTTTTTACAGTTCACTTGACATAATTAGCCACATTTTTAATGAGCTGTGGTGTAAATTAAAAGGGTGACTTCCAATCAATGCCCCATCACACCAGATGGACAAAAATCTATATTATAGTTTTGGAAAAAGCCATTATGTAATTTGTTTTCTTCCCTTAAAATGCCTTATTTCTAAATGCACATCAGTTCGAGTGTACGTACTATACTTTAAATTTAGGTCATATGTCAGCCTACAAATGTGTGTAAATTCTCTTCTGTAAATACACTTCAGGGTAAACTGGTTAGGAGGCTTTGCTCTGCGCCACCACCTGCTATCAGTCATCAGCTCCACTTCTACACAAACTCGTTTGAAACGAGCCCTTTAGCACCAGTTTAGTGTGATCTGAGGCCAAATGCTATGACAATACTATTGCACTGCTAGAATGGATGGTACAGTAGTGCAACATTGTCAAAGCAGCTGACCTCAGCATGTGTCAGCACGTGGACATGGGGACAGCCATTCTTCACTGCCAAACTCCAATTACATTTAAATAAGCAACAATGCTGTTTGTCCGGATCAACTGTTGGGTGTAAAAACAGAAAACGCAGGTATTTCTCAAAAACATGCTCAAATTTAACCGCAATTTGAATTTAGCTGATTTCTTTGGTGTTTAAGTGATAATGGCTGTTAAATGTGGGCTAAAACGGTAATCTAAAGTTCAGATATCAGCATCTTTACTCCTAAAAAATAAAGCACAACAACAGAAGGGAGATAGTTTGTATTTTTTTTTTTTTTTACATTATTATGCTGGTAAGTAGAGATATAGTTGCTCACAAACACACACCCATAATCACATTTAAGGACACCCTCACAGCTCCATGTGCAGGTTAAGAGTTAAGGCAGTAAAGGGAGGTGTGGGTCTCTGTTTCATCAGCCAATGCCCTTTTAATATTGCACTGCTCATCTCAATGTCCAGTAGTGCAACAGAAAAAGGGCAGTGGACAACAACATGGACACCATCAGACTCCACTGCACATACTGACTCAACTATCCACCTTTTTCTCCAAAAAAAAGAAAAAAAAAAAAAAAAAAACATTCACTCACAGGTAAACTCCTGTGCTTTTATTTTTTAAAAACCGAATTTAATAAAAACTAAAGTTCAGTCACAGAAATAATCAAATCAAGCAAAAGTCAAACTGGATTTTAAAGTTTCTACTGCACAAAATCAACCTATAAAGGTGGATTTTTTTTTAGCAGTAATTATGCCTCTGTGGGAGACAAAAGTTAGGATATTACAGTTTAACAATATAACTTTTCAGAGGTGGAGTTAAATGAACCTTCTAAATTTAACAGCACTGGTTACTCTCACCCTGGGAGAATGGGAATTTCCCAGCATGTGGGCCCATACTATTCTCTCCAGTGAATGACATGCATTCTAATTTTGGGGGAGAAATGGGAGGTTTGAGACCGAGGGGGGAGACACACACACACACACACACACACACACTCCTAAAGCTTTCAGAGAACTACAAGCTACCACCCTCCACACCTAAACCATCAAATACATTTTCATCATTTCAGTATTATAATTCTTCCCTCCGAGTCCAAATTATCGCTGAAAATAGAGACAAACAGACTCCGACGAAATAAAGTAGCCTAATTGATTTCTTCGACAGAAAGAGAAAAAAAAACTTTACAAAAAAGTTTCTTTGCTCTATTGTAGTGAAAATACTTAACAATAAACTGCAACAACACCTTAAATCAACGCAAAGTAGGTCCTGCAAGTTTGCACAATCAATGCGTTGTTACACAACATACAGGATCTATAGCATTAAAGAAAAAAAGGACGCTGGAAATCTCTAGAACACCATGCAGCTTTCCCATACCTGGTCCGTCTGATTATTCCTGTAAAACACATCAAGGTGCTCTTGGTTGTTGTTGTTGTTTTTTACCTGTTCTTGAAAGCTTTACGTTTTCTCCGCCATACATCTGTGTGAGCGGCCTATACGCCTCCTGAACGTTAGAAGCACTGGATCTGCTCTGCAAGCCATTCCTGCCAGCTCACAAGCCCACAGTACAATACTGGCGACTTGTTAGATTGCACAACAGCCTATAGGCTGCAAACACACACACGCCAGCACCGTGAAAATGTCCCCCTGAGAGACCCATTACACTAGGATAACAGCCCAATGAGGTGCAGGACGCGTTTATCTGCTCACAAGGCGTTAAATCGTGTCCTGATCAAGTTTTGAAGCGAGCTTCCAGATGCGCAGCGCACGAGATTGACTCAACTCTTATTGCTGTTTTCCTCCCTTTAAGTCGCATAAATAAACACCCAATCTTCGCGTCTCGACCTTTGCAACTTCCAAGTTTGCACTGAGCTTCTGACAATTTACGCAAAATCGGCTACAACTCACAGTGGACAACCTCAACCCCCACCTCCCCTGCTCCCCTCCTTCTCCTCCCTCCTCTCTCTGCACAACCACCTCCTCCTCCAAAATCATGAATAGTATCTAGCCAAGGGAGGGACAATCCGTTATAGGCAAAAAAAAAAAAAAAAAGAGAGAGAGAGAGAGAGAGAGCGAGAGAGAGAGAAGGAAAAAAAGTTGTCCATAAAACAAAGAAAAGCAACCCTCTCCACAAACCACACCTCGCGGTCCGCCGCTTTGAGGATTCACGCCGTCGTTCCTAACAGGCTGGCAGCGAGTACGGATCAAATGTGCGGAGCTTGAAGAGTCAGAAAAAATCGCAAGTCTTCCCTGCACGAGCACACGGCCTCGCAGATCCGGACTCCATCTTTGACTACTTGACATTCAGAGCCTGCCGGAGCAAATTCCTCGTTTGCATGCCTCCCACTGATTGGCCTCTTCTTGCGCTAGTCTTTGCTATATGATGAGCCATTGGTTTGGTTTCGGCGTGTTCAACATTTCCAGCGCGCACGGGATTGGCTGCGCGCGGGGAAGCGTCACACCGCACAACGAATACCTGATTAACATTGTCCCATTCACAAATTTCCCATCATCTCCCCCTCACTGTATCTGGATACTTGATCACTAATTATTTTATTTACTTTTTGGCGCAAAAACCCTTTGTGCGACCACAAAGGGGATTATAATTAGCCTCTAATTGGCCTCTGGAGGGACTATAATGCTATTCATTAGTTCAAATATGGACTAAACCCGGCTTATCTTCTCACACAGGCAGCGGGGATCAGGCCTGCAATATTGATCGATTTAAAATAATCAATTTTAATATAAAAATAGACATGCAGACATAGATTTGGCTCTTAATTCCGATCTATATGTCTCCAATTCTGCACTATGAGCAAACGTTATGACAATGATAATTAGAGTTAACTCAGAAAATTACGAAATGATTGTAAAAGTTGCTCAGAGGTGCTAGTTCGAGTGGGAACATGCAGAATGAGCGTGTGTGATCCGGTTTGCGAGGGATCAATGGTTGGATCAGATCACACGAGGCTGGAGGCGGACCCAGTGGGCGCCTCGGCCCCTTGCGAAGCTTTGATTGACGCACAGAGAGGAGTAGCGGGCTGTGAAATTTGGCATTCCTGGCCAGAGGAGCTGAAATAATGGCATTATCCAGTGGGAGAGGGCCCACTTTTTACTCCCCTCACACCCACCCGACTCCAGCCCACTCAGAAGGGATCTGATTGTGCAGCCAGTCGGCAAAAAATGTTTGATGTAAGGCGGGGCATGATGGATCCGGTGAAGGTTTGGAGCAGTGATGCCCCCTCTGCCTCTCAACAGAGACCCTCCTCAAACTGGACTGAAAAGTGTCCTGTCAAAGTGTTTCACACAAAAGTGAAGTTTACTTCTGAAAGTGAGCATGAAGCCTCGCGAGACATTTTGTTTTTCATCTAATTTCTGATTTCATAACTGCTGATAAAACTGTATCTGTGCTTATTTTTCTTTCCTAATTCATAAACTAATAAAAGCAGACAGTCAGGAAATTAATGCTAAAGTGCCTGAATGATGAGGTTATTAAATTAATGTGAAATGAACATTTAAAGACACAGATGGTCATTATTTATCTACAGAGTGATAAAAAGCAGGGTGAGCTGTTCATACTGTGGAAATGAGTGAATCCATATCGTGTGAATATGAAACTCTGCAGCTATTTTGCACATTTTATGAGATTCATTTCTAAGATACAACAATTTGAAAATGTCTATAAATAAATACAATGATTCAGTGTTGATTTAGGATTGGTTTATAGATTTGAAATCTGATTTCTTGGAGAATAAAAATGAATCATTATCGACCAAAACAGAATTCCCAGTTTCCCCATAAACCTTCAAAATGTTTAAGAAGTGATTAAAAACTATTTTTAAAAGATTACAGAACTTTAGTTACTTTAGTTGCTTTTCCCTTCCCCAACACTTGTTTGTTAAAACACATAACTAATGTATAATATGACTAATTGATTTGTTAAAATGTGTGGTTGTTAATATGTTTTTGTGGCTTTAAAACAGAATAAACTCAATAAAAGTTCATTCACAGATGTTAGTTTATCTACTCTGCTAAAGTAAAATGAACCTACTGACCAGATTTGTGTCATTAAAATGTCAAATCAATTATATATTTACATTTTTAAATAAAAAAACATCAAACAAAAGGAGTTAAAAGGTCATTAGCCACATTTTCCTTCATCAAATTTACAGAAATCTTCAAATCATTTTTCATTACTGTTATTATCCAGTGGTTTGTATGTATTTAAGGATATGTTAAACCTTGAGGTTCAATTGTGTTTAATTCAAATTTAATGTTTTTCATTCTTTAAATAAGGAAAATCACACTGCCTCTAAAGAACTAGAAATTAAATGATAGCAAAACATTGAAAATGATCAACGATTAATTGTAAAATGTGCCTGCACTCTCACAAATCCACACTGAAAAGACACTAAAACAATTTCCTATGATTATTTCAAACGTGTGTTTCCTGATTTTAATGCCACATTTGGCTTATTTTTTATGAAGATTCCCAAATTCAAACAAACTACACAGCTGTAACAATTTAGAACGAAACAATTCATTAATACATTTATTTAAAAGTAATGGAAGTAAATGTATTTTACTGTTGTTGAAAATGCAAACTTCTACTGAAAACAGTCCTTTAATCTGAATATTAATTCATATAAGTAGTAAAACAATTCCTGAGGTATCTGATGGTGATATAAGTGCTTTCTTAGTTTACTTTATATATATTCCTGTAACATAAAGAACTAGTGTTATCCCACAGCTAATTTAATTAGATTTATTTAAAGAAAATGTGAAGAAATGAAACAATGAAGTTTTATTTGATTTTCACAAGGTTTTCTGTTTGATTGCATTTTGAAAAAGTTTTTGGAAATGTATTTTGTATTTATAAAACAAAGACACCAGCAGCTCAGACCTACAGGAATATATATCTCCATGTGTATAAAAACATGGAGTATTTTGAATTGTACCTTGTTGAAAGCAGATGAGATAAAGAGAAATAACAGAAGAGAAAAACAGAGACAAAAAAAAAAAACACTTTCATGTTTTGGAAAATGTTTCTTCTTGAAATGAGTGTGAGGGGAAAGTGCCATAAACCAGCCCTCCCTGCTGAACGGCCTGACTTCAAACTGCTGCCTGTGTGAGGTGTCATGGGGGCTGAGAAAAGCCTTTTAAACATGGGAGTTATTGTTCCCTCTGTTTTTTTCCAACCTCCCATCCTCCGAAAATGTACCTCCTTTCTTCCTCTGCCCTTTAACCTCTCCCAACCCCCATCCCTCCATCTCACGTCTCTCTCCACATTTCCCCCCTCTCCCCTCGTCGGCCAAAGACCAAACAACCGTGATGGATCGTCATTGATAATTTCCCACCAAAAAAAAAAAAGGTTAATGGAGAAGTTTTTTTTTTTTCTTTTGGGAGGGAAGGAGGTGGGTGTTGGGAAGTGAGTTTTCTGCTTCATCTTTTTCATGAAGTAGTAGTAGCAGACCCCACCTCGAGCACGGAGCCCCTGAGCACCCTGTCTCTTCCAAAGAGGGCTCCCCTCCTCCTCCCCTCCTCCCCCCCCTGCCTCCCTCTTGAAACAGACTCTATGGACTGCATGCATGACATTCCAGCTGTGTGGGTGGCACAGCCTTTTACAGCGTCTCCAACAGTACACAGGGCTCCTAAAGCACAACAGCAGAGGAACCTCCACCCATGATCCATCTTCAGATACACTTCTTCACCCAGGAGCTCGGCCGTGCTCTCCATTATCCGTGATTTTAACCCGGAGAATTTAATGAGAAATGTTGATATTCTGTTATCTAAAGGCCCAGAAGTCCATAGAGCATGATGTGTGAAACAATAAGCAACTAAACAACACATTTCTTTCCTTATTTGCCTTTAACCCCGGAGACCCCGGGCCATCTTCAGCAGCTCAAACAAACATTTGTAGGATTGTTGTATCTGTTGTATAGCTTCTACAAACTATATGAGAATATGATGTGTTTGCACATTACGTCTAAAAACACCAGCTGTAAAACATGTATAAAAATACAACAGATTTTCATGCTCTATATCTGTGATTGGCAGCACTGCCCTTTCAAAATCTCAAATAAGTCTATTTAGATTTCTTTGTTTGTTCATAAGAGGTCTGCCAGAGAGTTAAACCTCTCATAAGTAACATCACCATGTAGAATGAGTTTTTGGCAAACAAAATGAAAATATATTTGTTAATTCATAGCCCTAATAACATGTGAAATATGAAATATTTCCTTGTTTGGTGTAATACAAATAGTTTATGGTCATTTCTGTATTTTGTCTCCTTCATCAAACGTGCAGGCCCAGTTTGTGGCAAAGAAAAGGGTCTTCACTTCAATACTTTTCTACATATTGGGTGCTAATGAGGTCAGAAGAAAAGAAAAATAGAAAAATAATTTAAGGAAAAAAAGTTATTCTTATTACACTTGTACTACAGCGATGAGGTCTGTTTGGAATCCCAAACAATGACAAAGATAAGACAAAGTCAACAAAACACGAAGCTTAAAATTTGTCTTTTTACAAAGCCAAGTCATGGAAATTGTTCACATTTATGTTTTTTTCCCTGCTTTTTATCATGTGTTTTGCATACTAAATTAAATAGAAACCCCCCTGCTCCATTCACTGATGGATTACAATATAACTTTGTCTGGTGTTTCTGATGATCGACGTTGAGCTACAGACAAGGAAGCAAAAAGGCAAATGTGTGTTTCCACAAAATAATTGTAGGATAAAGGTGAAAAATAGCATTAGTTTAATCTTTAAACCGCAAAATAGAGAAAGTTCTGCACATAATAACTTGTGATTTCACACTTGTTAACGTGTGTCCTGTCATGTCAAGTCAGATTAATTTATATAGCCTCAATATCACAAATCACAAAGGGCTTTACAATCTGTACAGCAAACACCCTCTTTATACTTAAACCCTCAATTCAGATAAGGAAAACTCAAAAAAACCCTTGACTTCATATGAAACATCCATATTACAGCCAAGATATTCCTCCACCAACAGAGTTGTAGGGGCAGCAGCCAATGGAAGAACCAAACAAACTCCACTTCCTCACACTTCCACTCCACAATATCCTCCATTAAATCAATTAGTCATGATCCCAGAGGATTATTACAGAGGTTTGGTGGGAGACATCGACTCTTAACCGCCACCGATAAACAACAAGACCTCGTCCATAACTCACAGCCGCCCGATACGTGTACATCGAGCTTGTTTTTCCACCTCCACTTGGCGAGTGCATGAGCAGAGTCCAAAGGATGAAAAAACTCAACCCCATTAACTGAACTTCAGAGGAATTCCTCACTTTACATACGGAATGCACTTTAGGTCAAAGGGCAAAGGGCCAGAGGGGAATCTACCAGGCAGGCCTTATTTAAACAAGCCTGGAATGCCTGGTTGGAAGAGAGGAGAAGAAGAAGAAGGGGAAGGAACCTCTCTGCCATTAACATGAGCAAGGGCCACCGCCAATAAATACCAGCACTTTTTTAAATTACCTGCACTGGCTGACTTCATGTGCTACTGACTCTGAAATTTATTATGAGCTTTTCCCGGGTTATATATTCACCAGTTAGACCTGGAAGAGAAGGCTGCTGCTGTGATAAGAGCTAAAACCACTGTATGTGTTTAATGTGTTGTGCAGGTACGGGACCCTGGAAGTGCAGTCAAACCCTTAAACATACACTTCCTCTTTTTCCCTTTATGAACCTTTAAGGTTGGAAAAATCTTCTTATTCCACTCTCTCTGACAGTATCATATATATTCTGTATTTGCTTGTTGCAACTCTTTGTTGAGAGTGCTTTCTATGGCTACCCTGTTTCATCAAATTTAAATATTTCCATCATTTTATACACATTTCAGCCATATTTCAGCCTTATACAGACATTTCTGGTACATTTAGAAACTCTCGTTTTTTGAGTTTGGAACAATGTTTGGCAGCACAGAATGACTTTAAATGACAGACCAGTAAGGTTTAAAGGGTTAAAGGAAAAAGCAACTGCACATAGGATTAATGCTCCTTTTGCTGTTTATTACATGTGCAGTTTCACTGACTTAATATTAGAAAAATATTCTCTAAATTCATGCCACCGACTTGCAAATGAACAGAAAAAGAAGAGGGAGTTTCTATCCCTCTAAATTAAAACCAGTGCTGATTCCTGCAGCAGTTTCTGGCTAATTGAGGCGGCCTTATCACCTGGCCATCTGTAATTTCAGGATCAATAGGAAAGGAGCCTCTAAATACGAAACCCTGAATTCCAAGCGTGGGCCAACCTCTCCATTTTTAGGACCATCTCGCCAAAAATTTCTTACAAATGACATGCTACAATCCCCATGGCCGTGGTGGAATTCTGTCCACTTCAGGGCTTCAAAGCTGCACAGGACTCGTTGGCCGGTCTGGCCAATAGGTGAAGAGGGGTGGACCCTGCCTGCCTTGACCTCACCGACCTTCCCCAACCCCCTCCATCCACCACCACCCACCCTGCCAACCCACCCAGTGTCCTGCTCCTCATTCATCCCCCCATCGTTCACTTCACCCATCCATCCAGTGAAGCAGCCAGTCAGTCAGTAGGTCAGGCTGTCTGTCTGTCTGGCAGTTTGAATGTCTTTTGCGATAAAGAGCACGAAATATTGAAAAATGAGAAATTGTGCCTCGGTTGAACGTCACAAACATCGAAAATAAGATCAGCATTTCATTAAACTGGCTGTTCTTGGGAGGCTAAATGGATTTGCTCGATGAGTGTAATCACATTCATCCCTGACTCTGTTCATATACAAGCATTTATCCTACATTTGTCATTTTTATAACGCTGATTGTCCACAGACCCTGTTATCACAGAGCAGCTAAAGCGAATCAGACAGACAAAAGGCCCCATATCCACAACAGATCCGAGTACAGTACACGCTCAGAGAGAGGAACTCAGCATTTCTGCAGCAGCCTCTCTATAAACTCTTGACTCAGCGTCTTTGGTCTGTCATTGAGGCAGCCATTTTCCCATGAAAGGCTCACGAGATCGCTGCCCTGCAGGAACCAATTACCTTACTTTGATGAGAGCATGCCTTTCATTTCAGTTAACTGCCTGATCAAGGAGTGATTCCTTTATTTTATTGTTCTCATTCTGTCTAGTAGAAGGCTCGCTGGGAAAATATGAACTTTAAACTGTTGTGGTTTGTCTGCGTGTTGGTACATTTAGCTGTAAAGACACTGCAATGCTGCTCAAAGATGGTTATTCTTTAAAAATGAGCTTATAATACTGGTTGAGATCCTCATACATAAGGCGAAAACATATTGAGCGTGGTGTGTTTGAGTACAGGAGCTACATCAGGCCTTTCATAATTCTGACTTCTCTGGCAGTGTTTTCAGATATTTGTACTGTGTCGCCATCTGCTGGAGAAAGTTGAATTTGCACATTGCCAGTTAATAAGGCAGGAAGATACTGATGATTGGGTTCTACAAATTCCTAAAAAAAGCTGCACATCTCTCCAAATAGCTGCATAAGACATTGGAACCTGTTTTCAAATGCACACAACCGTTCCCTGGCCGGCCTAACTGAGATGTGATAACTCTCATGTTTCACAGGAAAAGTGGGACATAGATTAAAAACACTCTTTCAGCTATATTTTTGTAAGGAATACTAGATTTTGTTTTATTTCAGTAGAAAAGTCAAATGACAAATGCAACTCAAGGCAAACCCAGAAATTACGTTTTGTACATTATGTGCAGTTTAGACATCGTTTGTCTTTGGCACAATTGTTAATAATGAGATGCCACAGGGACAGAAGATGTCCCTTTCACACCATTTCAAAAGAGCCTAATGCATGTTATATATATATATATATATACATATATATTGATTTGACAAAGAAAAAAAATCTGAACTGGTGTCCATTCTGCCAGTGAAGCTAATTGAGAGTTAATCACAGCGTCTGGGAGCCACAAAAGATGCTGATGAACTCTCAGACAGCGTTGGTGTGGTTAACATCTTCTTCAGTCATATTCAAGTTTCTGCTGATATTATATTAGATTTTTATACTGAGTGTACGACAAAAATCCATCATATAGGCAGCTGGTTATTGGTTTGAGAAGGTCTTACACTGTATACTGATTACGTAGGCTATATAAGTCGTCTCTTGTTTTTACATATTTTCATGTGATGACACGGAATTTGTGCTGGTGAGTTTTTATTATGCCCAGTTAACTCTCTCTCCTTCTCTGAGGAAGGTATTCATGCCAGTTAATTATAATTACCAGTGTATATCATGTTGTTTTTGTGAATGGATATGTAGAAAATGACATCTCAAGTTTAAATCAGCCTTTACAGATGGTGTTGGAAATAACCTTTAACTATTAACTGAGTCTCACCTTCACATCATGACTACATATAATCTTCTTCCTGACTGCAGCTGGCCTCATCAACAAGGCCTGGGACCCCCACTGACACTGACTCTATAACCCACTCATAAACACTACACGTTACATTAACGTAAAGCTTACACATCTGACTTCTTTGGGATAACCATCTTGCACATTGCACATATTCTTTATACTTCATAGTGTGAACGTTTGCACATTCCTGCACAAAACCGTACAGCTCCTTCATTTTTAAAAACAATGAACGTTTATTGTACATATGTTTCTGATTCTTGACTTACAGTACCTGCTTTTTACCTGTTTTGTTCTCGCACCAATACACAAAGACAATTTACAGTTTACTATGTGAAAACCTACTTGGCAATGAACCTGATTCTGAAGTGTGTAACTGTAATTTAACAAATCCATGAAACAGTTCATATTTTAATATAGCAGTGGTGGAAGAAGTATTCTGGTTTTACTTGAGTAAAAGTACCAATCTACATTGTAAAAATACTCTATTACAAGTTAAAGTCTTGCAGTCAAAATCCTACTTCAGTAAAAGTACAGAAGTATTATCAGCAAAATGTAAGTAAAGTCTCAAAAGTAAAAGTACTCGTTCTGCAGACTTGCATAGTATTTTATATGAGATTATTAGATGTCATATATAATTAAATAGATATGTCAATACTGATGCAGCAATGTGTAATCAGCATGTTACTGTTGTAGCTACTCGAGCTGGAGCTTTTACTTGATATACTGTTAAATAGTTTAGTAATTCCCAACCTAGGAGTCGGGCCCCCACAAGATAAATCTGGGGGGCCGTGAGATGATTAATGGGAGAGGAAAGAAAAAAAGAAAAAAAAACAATCCTACTACACACATTTAGTTTTATTTTTTTGACTTTTCTGCCTCTTTGGGACTCAAACAGTTACTGAAATGAGAAGTTTAGAGGGGAAATCTCTCTTTAGTGGAATCACTAACAACACACAGCCATCTGAAACATGACAAGGTGCCTCAGCTAGACTCTGCATTTTTGTGAGAGGTCACACGGCAAAAAGGTTGGAAACCACTGGTGTAACCTTTAACAATTTTATAAGCTTATCATATGTGCTTGTATGTAGAATCTTAATCTGAAAAGTAACCAGTAACTACAGTTGTCAGATAAATGTAGGAGAGTATAAAATACTTCCAAGTGTCCAAGTCTTCTTGCTGTCCCACATTGTTATGAAGAGGTCATGTATTAGTTGATGTTTTCTGGTTTTTAAGTCAAATCGAAAGCTTGAAACTGCAAAAATGCTTCTGTCCTTTTTTTAGAGTAACTAACAACATTAAAGGCTCTAATTTTCAGCAGCATTATATTGATAATGTTTAAAGGACCTTCTGGATAGATACAAATATGTCTGTAATAAACAGGCAACCCAAAGAAAGAGACAGTGGCGTTACAGTTAGAGTCATGTTTATTTACAGCAGAATCCTGAACGAGGAGGGAAAGAAGGGAGGAGGGCAGAGGGAGGGATTAAAAGGAGACAAAGTGTTTTAGATCAAGCGCTTCAGGATTCATGTTTCACTACACAGTTCTTAATTTATTTATTCACCATTTTTCTATACAGAATCCATTCAGCTGTAATATCAATGCACCAACAGAGCTGGAGTCCTCTGCTGGAGGGGAGAAGAGGTGGAAAGAAAAATGAAAAAAAAAAAAAACCTAAAGCACTAAAGAAAAAAACTTAAAAAACAAGGGGGTAAAAAGAAATCCATTTTCTATTAAAAAAAGACCAAACCTTTTTGTTGTTTTCACCATGATCGATCGATTATTTATGTATGTATATATACACACATATATATGTATATATATGTATATAAATCTATATATTTTCTTGCCATGTCCATGAAGAGGTGAAGGGGGTTTGTGGTTCCAAGATGTCCGAGTTTAGACGACTGCACTGAGCGGCAGGCCGGACGTCCCAACCTGACAGCATTCAGGTCATAATATCAGTCAGAGGAGGTCAGAGCTGACCAATCACAGTCTTTCTGACCTGCAGCCTTTGTCCCACCCACTGATGCTGCTCTGTGTAGGCGAGCTCATAGGTCCAGTGCCTCGGTGTCGGCCAGCAGAGACTCAAAACTGCAGTAGCCCTGTTGATGCAGTCTGAGAAATGATACACTGTACACTTAACATGCACTGCCAGATGGCATAAAAAAGTAAAAAAACAAAACAAAAAGCCAGCAAACTGCGTCGTCTGTACGTCTCTCCGACTCACTCACTTTTTCCAGTATACATTAGATATTAACTGACAAGCACCACAAAAAGTGGAAGGACAAAAAGAAAAAAAGAAACGACTGTCAGGGACCAAATGGTGACAGCAAAAACATCCTATGGGTTAGCTTTAATTTCTAAATTTCCATTTTCAGTTTCTGAAGGGCGTAACTGATTTTCTACCCTGACTAGGTCCAAACATAACACATGTTATTTGATCAGGCACACACATACACACATATTTAACCATCACCCAGAGAACCCTTTATGTCTAACTACATATGAATCGTCTTCATGTCCAAACTGGCCCTCATCTCCAGGCTTCGAGTCCAAACTTTCACAATAGTCAGGTCTTCATCGACTGAGGTGAAACACTGACGTTTACAAAGTTCAGATGAGATGTGCTGTTGTGCTGCTCCACTGACTTGTCTTTTGTCAAAACATATAAAAACTGATCTGATATCATCATGCTCAGACATTTATAGACTTGTGAAAGCTGAAATAAGATGCTTTTAGTGTTTCCATGGCCATAAATATGTGTACATTTAGGATGTGCACAAGAGGAATTCAGTACAAAACCCAGCATGATGTATGACATGGTTTCATGATGAAAAGTAACATAGCATACCTTAAAATTAATTCAACATTCATTTATTTGGGAAAAAAACACTGTTTACATTTCCACCTGTCCGCAGAGAGACTGATAAAAAGAA
Source organism: Macquaria ambigua (assembly GCA_008360985.2). Taxonomy (NCBI): domain Eukaryota; kingdom Metazoa; phylum Chordata; class Actinopteri; order Centrarchiformes; family Percichthyidae; genus Macquaria; species Macquaria ambigua. The sequence goes on along the minus strand of VMKM01000626.1, from coordinate 142,775 downwards.
AACCGAACCCCTGTTGGGTTTTCTGTAAATTTTTTACAAGTTGAACACAAACTGTCACATGTCATGTGTTTATGATCGTTTGATCCAACATGCCCAGGTCAATGGAAACCTGACTATTGTCACTGCTTTTAACATGTTCATGATTTCAAATTAAAACCAAGTAAAACAACCGTTCACTCATGTTTTCGCTCTCCCACACACACACACACACACACACACACACACACACACGCACACTTTAACACTAGAGCAGGAAACTAACTTTTTCATCAACCAGCCACCGATGCAGATGTTTGTTTTCTATGTTTCTATTACACAAGCCAATAAACTTTAGAAAACAACCTCTAAATGATGGATGCTCACCAGTCGATTCGACACAATAGGCAGCCATAAACTTACCAAAACTCAGCTGTTGGCTGGCGTCAGTTTCCCACCCTATTCAACATGCTCCCAAACACAAATACAAACTCAAGATACCGCAAATACACATATATACAAATAGAAGCGGCCCCACAAAGCAGGGGGGCAGCTTAACAATTTATAATGCATCATTTCTGTATATGCCAAGAATAAAACTTTTCTAAATAAAATACATAGTTATCTGTGAGGGCGGGGAATGGGGACAGCAGATGAACAGAGAGGAGGAGGGTGGGGCTCACAGGGAGTGTCGGATGAGGGCGGGAGCGCTGGGAAGAAGCCATTGTGGTGGGGTGATGGGACAGATGAAGAAAGCAGGGGAACAAAGAGGGAGACGGATGGAGGGGGAAGACTCTTCTCCTTTACTGTGTCGCTGCTCCCGAGCACTGTCCTGTGCCACTGCAACACTCCGCCTCTTCGCCGTTTGTTGAAATCGTTCCATAATAATAATATTAATAATAATAATAATAATAATAATGACCACAACAATGCTAAAAAAATATATATAAACCCCAGCCATGTCTCACAACCCTAAGTCCACAAAAAGGGGGGAGGCCTGGCCCTCGAGTTCATCTGAGTTGGTGACAAACAGAGATGCAGAGAAAATTAAAGACGCAGAGAAAGAAGGAAAATGCAGAGAGAAGAGGCCTGACAAATGGAACGGGAAGTGGCAAATGAGACCAACTATAGGGGAGGGGAAAAGGGAAAAAAGAGAGGGAGGGGTCCAGAACAAAAACAGCATAGGCAGGATGTGCCATAATGAAGAGGAAATAAACAGAAAAAGAGGAAGCGGAGATGAAACGGGCAGGATGTAGGGACCAAAGATGAGTCGTGTTGGGGCGTTGTGATCCACACACTGGTGTCCTTCTGAGGGGTTTTCACAGAAGATTGGCGGAAAGCATGAACAAGTGATGACAACATGGCCTCACTGTGAGTGCGCCCTCTCTCCTTCCCTCTAATTAAGGTAAAGGATCCGCAGTCCTCCCCGCGCTGGTCGTTTATCCCAGGGTGCATCATACCTCCAGGAAGCGGGAGCTGCTGGTCTTGGTATGGAAGGGCTCGGACCACATGCGCCGCAAATCCCCCTGTGGACCACAGACACCAGGTTAGACACGAGTCATGAGTCTTGAATCAAATGTTTCCTGATACAGCCAAGAAAACTGTTTTACTGAAGTAAAAATAACAAACTCTCTAGCATTTATACTCCTGTGCACATATTCTTTCATTCTACTTGTCACAAACTTTGTTTTTAGCTTTCTAAAATCCCCTGAATAATTATTTATCAAACAGGTCATTGATGACTGGCTGTCCAGTGACTCTAATGCCTGATCTAAAAATAAAAAGGAAAAAAGGCTAAGCTGTGAGCTCAGGAAAGTAATGAAACACGTTCAAGTATATAAGACACTTTTTTGCTGCAGTTAGTAGAATATTTGCAGCAGAGGCGTACCGTTAACCTGTCTGACAACTCATCTGTTTTGAATTTCACGACAAAATCACGATTAAAACCATTTTATCACGTGCACACGTCAACAGGATGTGTGACCATTAATAGAAAGTATGTGTGAATTACATAATTTCAGTCAACAGTAAGATAAGCTGCACTGTTGAAAGCCATGTGTAAAAAAAGAAAAACGAAAATGCAGGTGGACTCCAGCTGTAATATTTATCACGCTCTCCTTTTTGGCAAAGAACAGTAAAGATGTCCTTTGCATTTCCTTCTTACAAGGGTTCAATTTATCTTTACAATTATAGAATCCTGCAAAACTGCCACAGCCGAACTTTTAATCTCTTGCAAATAAGTTACTGTTGCTGTCCCATCCAGTCAGCGTACCTTCAGGTAGGCCATAGTGAGCAGAGGCAGCAGGGTGAAGGGCACCAGGTAGAGCAGAGCGGGCTGAGCAGCACGATGGATCCTGGAGGCCACAGTGGCAGTCAGCAGACCTGAAGACACAGTCACATCACCATCAGTCACATAATAAAAAGTATGCTAAAAAAAAAAAAAAACAAGAAAATACCAAAACAATGGCGCCCAAACAACTACAACTATCACCTCCAAACATACCTAAAGCTGAAACAATGAAACCCTTGACCTTTTACATCCATCGATTGCTTGCTTACCCACAAAGTATCCGATGAGAGTGCAGTGGAAATATGAGACACGCTGCATGCGTCCGGACATGTTACCAGGCCCCGGAACTTCCCCATTTGCCTGCTTCTTGTAGTTGTCATAGCGCAGGACGAAGCATAACAGCAGCCCTGGCATCACGATGTCCCCTATTCCCAACATCGAGAAGTGGCTTCCTGTGGAACTGCACGGATGGGAAAGAAGTAGAAATACGTTTGAAATGGCAAAATACAGAAACCCTGGAAACATGGTCTAAAGCAAGAAACTGTTGGATGAATGAAATGGAGATACAACTTTGTTATTCTTAGATTCTTACTGCTAGTGGGGTCTGAGGGTGTCTGTTATTCCCTAACTTGAAAAGGGTCTGAAGACTCAGCTGTTCAGGCTCAGCTATACAGTTTGACTTGGTTTCAATTTATCAGTTTACGTTGTACTCTGTCAGTTTCAGATGTTGGCTGTTAAGGAGTCAGTATACTCTGTCAGAAGTGCCACTTTTCGTGTGAGCAACCGAGTGCAACACTATGAATGTCTTCTAGGAGAGGCTGTCTGAAAATGCACGCTGTTATACTCAGATTTTAACAACACTGAGTCTCCCCCTCTCTACGACGGCCGACTTTTCACTCCACCTTTGAGTGTGACCGTTCAGAAGAAGTATAAATGGCACCACATGAAAAGTCAGGGGATCACCAAAATTGTTCCATCCTCTGCTGACCATAAATGTCTGAATTAAACTTCATGACATGTCAAGAGTCGTCGGTCTGGAGCAAAGAGTTTGGACTGATAGACCAACCAACACCATCATTTCAAGAGCCATGGCAGCAGAGCTAATAATTCAATTTCAGACACCAGAACAGACAGAGTGATGAAGTCAGCACAAAACATGCAGCAGAAGCTGGTCAATAGCAGATAAGTGAAAGTTCCTGACTAAATGTGTAAAGATCCTACGCTGCAGTACTTTCCCCCCGTGGTTACATCAGTCTTACCTGGGAAAGACCAGTTTGCCAGGTAAGGAGAGACGGGGGACGTCGCGGCCCATCCCTGGCCCCAGGTGGAGCTTCCTGGACAGAACATCTATGGGGTTTTCAGCAGGTTGGGTGGCAACTTTGACCATCACATTACTATTGAAGATGTAGGCTGAGAAGAACACCTGGAGGGAAAAAAGAGCAATTTAGTCGGTCATGATGACAAATTCTCGTCCCGCTTTACCAGAGCCCAATGTTTGCTCTGACCAACTGTCATAAAACTATGAAGTATTCAATTTATAATCATATGAAGACAAGAAAGAAACCCTCATTTTTAGCCAGTTTGGTATTTAAATAACTCGATTAATTGATCATGAATTTATTTCCTATTGATAGTTTCAGCTCTAGATTATAAATCACCAAATGTTCTGCTGCTGCAATTTGCCGTTACCTCGCCTGTGTGCCTGATTTATATCCAAGTAGACTCAAATCACTTATCCTATTCATCTCAGGTTTGTCTGGTATAACATTATTGTGAACATAAATGGTCACTGTCTGTGGGGAAATAACACTGAAGGCAGTGGTGTGCTGGCAGGTTGCTAGGCGCCCAATACGGTAAAAATGAGAGCAATTGAAAGAAACTGTGCTCACTGGTAGAGGTTGGTAGGTTGTTTGTGCAGAGACAGTTATGATTGGTTCTGTTTGTGTGTAAAACATTAGAACATAGCGTTTGCTCTGTTTTGATGTCAAATCATATAACATTAAAAGCAAAAGCTATGTATATGACATTTCTTTGTGAAAGGAAGTAAAATATTTCTCGTAGGCATTTTGTTTTTTTACTCATCTTTAATCTTTTCTATGAAGTAATGGAAGCGACTATTTGAAGAAAAGCAGCCAGGTGTTCATAGATCCCCCTGAGCTCTACTACCCTCAGATTGAGATCTAAACTGATTATTATGTTCAGTGGTTTAATTAAATTATGGAATATACACACTGCAGTTCATCAAATAACTTAAATAAAGCATGACTTCCCACCTCTGTCACTCACTAACCCACTTATACATCATAATAAAATCATCATTCATGAGATACTGGTCCCCCCTGACTTTGGTGACACTTAAGCTGTTAAGTGGCCACTGCAGGCGCTGATCCAAAGTAGGGACGATGCCAGACATTGCTATTAAACCACACCTAAATCCACCAGTGCCAGAAAAAGTAAACTAGACATAGATGTTAAATGTTTTTTTTCTCAGAGGAAATAGTGATTTTGGCTCAGGAAGACACCTGCTGTGCTTTCTAGCATACTCGCCTTCCTCTTTGCAATTTATCTGGTTCATTTCTGTTTGTGAAGGTTGAATTTTGTAGGGAGCTCTCAGCATCAATGCTAACTACCCAGTTTCTTCCAAACACACTGTTTCTGGAAAATGGAAAATGCATCACTTCCTAAGAAGCAAATAATCCAGCTGGCAAGGAGGTATTGGTTCGTGTATGTTTAGAAAACAAATATAAGGGCTTTCATGAGCTGAATCGTTACTATTTTGTATAAAGTCGGATAGAGGGATAATATTTGTGGACATTTTTTAAATGAGTGTGTCCTTGTATATACTGTCTGTTTGCTGCCTCTCATAGGAGTGGCTTGTACGTCAGCTGTGATGTGGGTGAAGGTTTGGACGGGAGCATGTCTTACCCAGAACACGTCATAAATGAGCAGTCCTGACAGCAGCAGGCAAGACACCTTCAGACTGGGAAGCCGTACGAAGGCTATCATGGCGACACACAAGCCCATGGCTAAAGCTGCAAGGAGGAAAAACACAAGATAATTAAAAACACAGTTCCACGTTTTAGCGGAAATGAGCTGAAATAGCAACATGGGACCTGATTTTAGCAAATTTATTTAAGAAACATTAATTACTGTGCACACAGGCCTAATTAATTAGTCAGACTATTCTGATGAAATTTCTCAGCTCATGTCCTAATTCACTTTTCGGTGCATAAGGTGTGACCTGATAAGACACAAGATGGTGTTGAGATTAAACATAGCAGGGGTTTTCATGCATATATGCTTATTATAATGGCTGCATTTCGCATGTTAAAAGTAGTGTGTATACTGTTGCATTTATTCTAACTAGGTGTAATGGTGATAGGAACCCAGAGGGGCTCAGTAACATTATTTCACTGGTTCCAATGCAGGGACACACAGAAAGACTGTCAAGCTTGTGTTTAAATCCTTTACAATTTTTGCGAATTTTACAATCAGAATTTGATTCTTGGGATTATTTTCTAATTCAAACAGTTTTATCTGTGCAAGTTTTATTTTTGATGATAAATTGTTTCCATTAGTCAGGGCTGCGTTGTTCACATTGCTGAAAAAAACTGCCAGTAATATGCTTCAAATTATTCAAGTCGACTGGGTCAAAACTGGGTCAAATAAAAGAAGTGCACACACCCACACACTCTGCTTTGTCAGTGTTCAGTGTGTCACTAAAATACCAACTTTGATCGAGACCAGTTTGCTTAAATGCAAGTTACGTTCTATATAGAGTTTGTTCTTCCTGTGTTAGCGTGCAGCCCCCTGCAGTAAGAGCCTGGAAATAGTGTTGCTAAAACGTCACATTGTATGAGTCATGTCAAGTTTCTTCTTCCCCAGGAGATGATGAAAACTTAATTATGTCCAGACTCTCGCCTTTGTTGAAGATTAGGATGGCTGAATTTATTTCTACTACTCTGTTAGTTAGCAGCTATGCTAACAGAACTTCTCCTCACAAACTTCAACTCATTATCTAATAAATGGCTACTTCGATAATTAAGACACCATCATGTGTTGATATTTAAATCCTGCTCGTTAATTTTATTATTTTCGTTTATTGCTGTTAATGACGTTCAAGGTCATTAATGTGAACCAAAAACCACCTGGCAGTGCAGAGAAATGTTACTAATCTTTGGATCCTCGTGGTACACAACCTGCTGCAGCACCAGTGAATTCTGGGTGAATGGAAAACCTGCCGCAGACACAGTGACACAAGAGTCATGACAGAGAGACGCACCGTCCATGAGAAGCCAGTGTCCAGTCAGCACCCAGATGAGCACCAACATAACAGAGAGGGAGAAGGACAGGAGCTCAGCCAGAGTGAAACGCCCACAGCAGCCAAAGGAAATCCTGCAACAAGACAAATAAAGAGACACTCTTGTCTAAATCACATTTCACACAATCACAGGCTGATGTATTTTACCACTGAGCGATGCGCAAAGGACAACTAGGGTGAGAGAGCGCTGATCTGTATGGGTGAGGGAGCGGATGTATGTAATTCATAAAAACGATTTACCCATGCGTTTGAGTAGCTTATGGATAGTTGTTAGCTAGCTAAACTGTTCTTGTTGTAACTAAACAGCTAAAGCCATTCTTCTTCTGGAGGTTTTATTTGGTTACCGAACAGCTTCAGGTGCATTACCACCTCCTTCTGGACTGGAGCAGAGCTGATCCTGATTTGCAAGACTGACTGCAATCAGATTTGTGATCTGGCCAACGGAGACACATGTACGTGGCAAAATACAAATGAAAGTGTCTTAAATCTCATCTGGATTTTATCTGAACAAGACAGACCTGAAATAACAAGGGGTTTGAAATGCATAATGATAAATATGCGAAATATAGCCTGTGCAGCCTTTATTTGTGAACATGTTTAGATACAACCTAAACACTGAGCAGAAAAGGGTTTTGGGTGGGATATTACTGGCTCTGTAAAGCAGACAAAGGTTTACTGAGACCAGACAGGAGGCTCTGAATATTATTATTACTATATTATTATAATATTATTATTGAGTAAGTGGGTTGTGTTGTTGGCGATTCCTTGTACTTTATTATCGCTCAAGACTGTAACAGCTGAGCCCTGAGGCTTATAAAAAGGATTTGTATGCAGTAAGTGAAATGTTAAAGGGCTAGTTCACCCAAATAACAAAATATACTTTCCACTTCCTCCCAGTGGTATTAAGCCTTGCAGACAGTTTCAGTTTTTATCGAGAAGAAGCTGATTCACGAATATGCTGAATTGCAGAGCTTCATAAATATTCGTAAGACACACAAAACAAACAGCATGGAGCAGTTTGAGCAACAACAGACACGATTTAAAAGACACAAAGCCTCCACATGGTCTCCTTACTTGTTCTGTGGTGAGCAGGGTCTGGTCAGATACTGGCACATTGGCAACAAGAGGAATGCAAATGCAATTGTTGCAAGAACTGAGGAGAAGAACAAAGAACAGCAGTGAGACCAAATGCCTAATACACCTAGACTGCTTGTTGCAGTCCTTCTCTGTCAGCTTAATGGGGCAGCTAATGGTCTTCACAGTTTCAATAATCAACGCAGATAAGAGGCCTTCCCCAGTGTGTAACTACTGAACAGAAATGCAAAAGCCTTATGACAGTAATTCTGCAACTGTAGAGTTTTTGTGTTATGTTCGAGCGGCAGTTACCTGCAGTGCAGATGGTGAAGACCACCTGTACCGAGTCAAAGAAGAAGAACATGACTAGCAGAGACACAGAAGCTCCTATGGGCAGGAACAGGGCCTGTGTGGAGTCTATGGTCTGAATACCTGCAAAACAACACAAACATCAAAGTGAGAAGGACTTCAAAACGTAAAAAATATTAACTGTGATTACTTGTAAAATCCAAGACAACATTTTGTCTGTATATTTCAGGCCTTGCCATGTCTGTAACACGCACTGTTGTTTGTGTTGCTGTTATTGAACGCCCCTGTTGTCGTGGGGTTACCATCTTTATCCTTCTCCTGGTTCTCACAATCCATGTTTAATGACCTGCAGGAGGGAGGGAAAGAAAGAGGAGAGGGCAGAGAGCAGGAGAGTGAGTTGTACGTGGGCATCAATAATCAGAATCTCAAAAGCGCGTGAACTGTTGATGTGAGGTGAAGGGCTGTGTAGAAGACTTAAAAAAACAGCCTTTTCTACAGCGAGTGTTTTAGAGACTGCGACTCCTCCTGAAAAGTGATGGCTCTTACGCATTTAAATGTCTTTGTCAATGGAAGATGAGACTCAATTTTTCTTTGGAGAAGTTTGAAGAAAAAAAACATCTTCCTTTCTTTTACGTTGTTGACTCAGTGTGAAAAGTTTGGGTGAAATGTTGAATTGATGGCTAAACTTTGCAGAGAGTGGGAGGTCCATGAACTTAAGGTGAACTGAGACTCTACACCAAAACCTGAAAATAGAGTCTCACTCACGTCAATCCATAAAATATTTATTTAAAAAAAAAAAAAAAAAAGATTTTCCTGCTCACATCTGACGTCAACAGTCCTGAACAGTCATAAAAATTGTTGTAAAAATATATGCTTATAAAAATATTATTTCCCCTTCATTCCCATCTTACAGAGGTTGGCCTTTTTCACTGAAGACAGTTTGACACGTCCCAGTAGGAAAAGCACAGGTGTAAATAATACAATTAATGATGGCTGGATTCCATTTAGCTGCTTCAGTTTCAGGGTCCTGGTGTTGTGCATGCTGGCTCACTGTCACACTGTCATAGTTTACTGGGACACTTGAGACAGAGCCATTGTTAATGTTATTAGTAACACCTGTGCTTTTCTACTATGACAAGCCAAAATGTCTGCTGTGAAAAAGGCCTATGACTGGAAACTTCTCATTTAGAGAGCAAAGAGTAGAATTCTTCAACGTCACCATAGTTATATTTCCATCCAAATGTAGCGTAAATTTTAACTGAATTTCTAGAAAATCGGCAAAAGAAAACGCAAATGTATGCATGTTTTCGTACACTGCTGTTATGCGGAATATTGGGGGTTGGACACATCGAGATAAACAGTTGGTGGCGCTAATTCTCCAGTGCCATTAAACCACTGGAGAAGAAGAGGGTACAAATGAGATGATGACAAGAAGCTTGAGTGATGTTTGCATGCTGCATGTACATCATGATCTATTCACCATGTCTGTTTCCATTGCACTTTGTTTTTGTTTTTATTGATACACTAACTTTGCACCTCAGCAAAGGGTAAAAACTGTTTTGCGATATTTCAAGTCTGTTATTTCTACCGATATGTTTGTTTCCTGCCATCCTAATTGGCCTATATCATGGAGTGAGGATGGAGCATCATATTGGCAACGTCTTTATATTTGGATGGCAGATAAGACAGTTTGCATTAATAGCCCACATTTATGCAGATATACAGCAGTTTATATGACCGTCACCTATTGATTCTGCATCTTCATCCAATAACAGATGGATGAGCAAAACATACCTGCCTCTGAATTCAGCCTGAGAATCACACTCTGTGAAGCCATTTATCTGATTATAAGACTCCTCTAAAACAAATGTGTTTTGGTCAATATCCTAATGCAACTAAATCAATCAAAACACCATTAGGTACAGGACTGTAGATTCTTTCGATGGACAAAATGCACCAAAATCCCATTACACCTACTGTTCACTGTACACTTGGCCTGTAAAAGAGCCTAACACTGCCGCTACAAGTGTTTCTCACTCACAGTAACCAGAAGGAACACACTCACCATTTTCACATATTTACCATAACAAACCAAACACAACATCTTTTCTTTAGTTCTTAAATTGTCAAGCAAATTTTAAGCAAACTTTTGAAATGTCGCTAAAACAGAAATGCGAATTAGGCGCGTTTCCATCAACTGGTTCAGAGGGAATAAACTAGGCTCACTGCAAAGCGTAGTTTCGTCAGAAGTTGGCGGTATAGGCTACGCTTTACGCATGGCTGTAATCAGCCAGTAGAAGAAGTAGAGGTTGCGAACCGGAAACAAAACATGTCGCCTTGGCCATCTAACCCATCTATGGGAGAAAAATGGGGAAAGGTCCTCAGGAATTTGTTTCTATTGGGCAAGTTTTAATTGTTCTTTAATGTCAGCTAGTACTGGCCATGTTTCATGCTGTCCGGAGACAAAGACAAATTAATGCGAAACAGTTCAGCAGAAACAGCTGATCAGTCATGTGAGTTAAATATTGTATACGTCAGAACTTATCTAGCAAAGGCTGCCATATCCTGTTTAGTGCATCAACTTGTTTTCGACAAAGGCAAAAACCACCTCAAGCGAACATAAAAACTTTTTTTGCTCAATTGAGGAAGTTTTATCGAATTTTGCCGTTTCCAAACATCTTTTCTAATGCAATATTACAAAATGCGCATAAAAATTAAGTTTATGGAAACATGGCGATTGTCCACTATCCACTTGAGAGCTGAAGTGGTTATTTATTTAGTGACACTCACCTGAAGCTGCCGTAGACGATGAGAAGGATGGAGATGAGGAAGGTGGACACCTGGCTGGAGTCAACTAGGGAGTACGCCCTGAAGAGGAGGGAGAGAGGAATACAAACATGAGACTCAACACAAATGTCTATGTTATAAAACATTTTTTTAAAATGCGTATCACCTATTGTGTAGTACTGAGCACAGAAGTACAGTGTTTTTGCTGCTAAACCACAAAATACAGCTTCCATAACAACTGTCTTCATACTGACATTACAATAATTAACTGTATGTATTGTATCACATGAACAGCAGGAAAGTAAATCAGCCTTAAAATACACAAATGATATTATGAAAACACTCCAAGCCTTCAAGCCCTTGTTAATCTGCTGCTTCCTCCTTTTGTTGTCTCTAACTGGAATCTTTTACACATTGCAAGTTGCACCGAAGCCAGTCATCTAACTGTGACTTGCACCCCCCCCGCCCAAAAAAAAACAAACAAAACACAACCGTTTTATTTTTGAACATACTGCTGATTCATTACAAGCTGCGGTGAGTGAAAACACATTTGCTGTTTCAGTTCAATCCCCATCTGATGTGCTGTGACTTCCTGTTATCTGTCAGATCAATTACATGTTTTTCTCAGTATGTAATTTAATGTTTGATAAGCCTCCCTGATCTTTTTTGAAAGAGAAATTGCCATTTTTCCCTGCATGATGCTTTTCCAAGCATGATAGTGGGGGGTTTAGCCAAGTGGACACTATTTTAGTTAAATATTACACAGTACTGTTGTATGATTACCTGACTACACATTTAATATTTATAAAAATGCACCTAAATGTCCACTGTGGCACACCAGCAAAACAACTGGATGGACCTGATTCTAGCACGTCTACATTAACTTGGATTGTGAGAGAAAAAAATCTGAGCTTCAAAAGCACGGCAGGAAATTCTACCCATGGATTTGTTTAACATCGTGCTAAATTGCGCGAGTATCCCTTTCTGTTGTAATAAAGGTGGTAATTTTCTTTTTTTTTCTTACCGGATTCCACTCTATAATCAGCTCAGATGTACAACCCATCAGTTTGAAATCAGAATAAATCACAGTTGCACAGTTCTCTGCAAATAATGTTGTATACCACCACGCTGTGGAAAATAACAAAAATGGATACAAGTATGCCAACTGTAATTTCAATCATTTCAGATGCTGCACTTTGCAATCTCACATTGGTTGAGGCAATTTTATCACCAACACTTTGAATCTCTGCAGGCACACAGGTCACATTTCCCCCTCCAAATATGGCAGGCAAAAAGACTTCCACGATCAAAGCTGATATCAGGAAGTAAGATTAAGAACTAGTATGTATATAACAGCAACTGTTAACTGAGCCGTATATTCATTTCATACATGGCCAACTGACCTGTGCATTGTGTATATAAGGGGAACTGGGTCTGCACAGTTTACTTCAAGTGTTAGACTATCATCATTGCAGTCATTAGAAGAATTTAAAATCCTTTTCAGTGACCACCTAAGAGAATATCTAATACTATGTGAAGACGTTCCCAAATCACCACACAATACACTGATACTGCACGCTACGAGAAGATGTTGAGGTTTTGCACAGAGCTGAACATATTCTGTTCCCCTGAGATGAGTGGGCCTCATAATTACACACAAGAAAGCAGCGAAGAAAAGAGAGTGAAACAATTTGGTAGTAAAATAAGAATTGCAAATTTTGTTGCATTTAAAAAAAGAACTGGGGAAAAAACAAGCGATCGATTCTGTAAAGCATTCTGTAGGCAAATGCGATCCATACGGTACATTGGAAACCGTCTACAAAGGAAGGTGGTCTCCACTCACAACAGTGACAAGGTCTTCTACATTTTGATTAGGCCTATTGATGTAATTTGGGAGCATATGAGTCCCCCATAGTTTGGAAAATAAGAATAAAAAAACTTTAGTTTTAAAAAGCTCTAAAATCTCATATTGTAAGAATGTAACTTTGTAAAATGTATTTCTAATTGTCCTATTGTATTTTTTGTTATATTGTTAAACATCTTGTGTTTTTTAAAGCTGCTTTATAAAGTTTAGCTACTTGCTCTTAATACTAGTTATTATAAATTATAATCAGTATTAAATTATACAAAAGGTATTAGTTGTGTAATACAGCATACAGCAACATACTTCATGAATAACTACCAAAGATCCTGTCCTGAAATATTACACATATAGAGTAACATAACAATAGCTGATATTTCAACATGAGCATTAAAATGCCTGAGCAGGCTGAAATGCATCGGCCAATAGTGTTGATTCAAAATGCAATACGATGGTGTTCATGCACGACATTCCTGCAAGAAGATCTGTCTTTTCTATACTATCTAGTATAGCAAACAAACATGACATTACAAAATACAGCGTACCAGTCTGGGCTCACTCTAAGTAATCTGTAGACATTACTGAAATTACTTGAGTTACAGCAAAAAAGACAAAGTGAATTTTCCTTGTTTCCTTGTAAATAAAATACCTCTTGACCTACATCCTCCCTGTGTGATCTGTACATGATGTTGTGCTTTGTGAGACAGACTAGACAATATAAAGAGGAGCTGATGAAGGACATCATCCTCAGCCAAGTCCTCAGCTAAGGGTTGCTGTTAAAAAGAGAATCCATACACTTCAGATTGAAGGTGGTTAGCATCTTGGTTCTGGTCTAGAAAAGATGAACCATACTTTCTTCATGAAGGATGAATATGGCTTAAAATCTTTACTTATCCAGCTCTGTTTTAGTCTGTTAATCAGTCACAGATTTTCTGGGATCTCTGAAACAAGAGGCTGTAAGATTACAAATCTGACTAATCCTAAAATTTCAGCATCAAGTCATCTTGCTGTTCAGACAAAATGTGTAATCAGGCTTCTAGTTTGCAGGCTGATGCTGCATCTGAGCACCAAATTGTTCCCGTATCAATGATCTGGGGCCTTGACATGGCGTAGACTTGACATGCAACCTTATAATGCAGGCCTTTTTCTGGGGCAAAGACAAGGCTGGCATTGTGAAGTGCCTGCCTTCAGTTGAGAGGTGCAGATTTGACCCCAACCCGGACGTGTCTGTCTCCTGTCAACCTCTCTGGCCATGAGTGAGGAATGCAGGCCGGAGTTTAAAACAACAACAATACCAGTGACCCCAGTAATGTCATCATCATCACTGCTCCACCTGTGCAGAGGCATCAAAGCTGTTCTTAGTCTGCAGTTTAGCTCCCCCGAATTTCAGCAGCGTCTTAAAAGGCATCAATGCATCTAACGCTGCAGTCTTTTAGCCATCAGCATATCCATTTGCCCGGCTTAACAGCTCCATTCAACCAAGTGAAGACAGTGATATTGTTTTACAGTGGTATAAACGAATCATGGGCTGGGTCTGAAATTGTCCCTATTTTGCTACTTAGTGCACTACATTCACCCTCCGCCATTTTATTTGAGTGTCTGTATTCACTATAGTGCCCTAAAACGTCCCACAATAAGATAAAAACAAAAACATAGTGTCCAAGGCAAGTACACTACATATGCTAACAATCCCACAATGCAATGCGTCACATTTTATAGATTACACTTGTGTGACACTAAAACCCGTCAGTGATTACAAAAAACAGTAGAGTTAGACTGATATATCAGCCAATATTAGCTTGCAGATATATCTATGAATATGTCGGCTATTAATTAACAAGAAATTGCTGCTCATAAATGCTAAAGATAGGTTTGAGGTAGTTAATGAATAAAGTCACTATTACATAGTAAAATTTCACGCTCCGTACAAACCTTGCCCCACTAATTTAAGGGATCCTTATAACAAATATTTGTTTGTGTTATTTTTTTTTCCAGCCCCATAAATTCCATATTGGTTGGGCTGTATACGCAACTGTTTAATTGCTGAATTTACTGCTCTCTATGGAGTAAGTTATTGAGTGATTAAATGAGAGAAAAGGGAGACAGCTTTAGTATACAGAAGCAAACAAAGTGACAGAGGGCAAGTCATAATAACTGATATTCCACACAGGAAAACCACCTTAGCAAAAAGGAAGAATAGTGACAAGTTTGTTAAACTGCAAGACAGTTCTACAAAAATAACCATTGAGTTGAATCAACATCTGTAACAGTTTCTGCTATTTTTTCCACTACTGCACTTACAAACTTAAAACTGGCATATTGGCATATTAGTTGTAGTTGTGCAGTCTTCATTTTTTTTTATTAAAGTTTGATTTAGAGAGCTCTGGGTCATCTTTTTGAAGGCAAAAATGTCTCCCACTCTACCACAACTGTAGCCAGCAACTCAGTCCTTGCTTGGTTATAGTGAAGCAACATACAGTGAATATAAATGGTTTTCCTCTGCAACATCCTATATCATGCAGGCTGCATTTCAGTTTGTGTTGGCAAAGGAGTGTAATATGTTGGAATCCAAAAAATCACTGAAATCTTTGTTTGATTGATTTCATTGATAAGAACATGGAGGATAACATAATAAACACTATCATGATATAAACAGGGCTCATGAGGTAATGCATTTTGGTTTGGTCAGAAAACGTTAATTAATTTGTATAATAACTGCAAACACGGCACTAAAGAAAGTACTATTGTAGTAGTACTAGTGTAGAATGTGTAGAAATAGCAGGCCCCGCAACTAAAATCAGCCCTTTTCTGCTGGCATGCAGTGAATACTGTTTCAGTTCTGAGTATCGCCGGGCCGCATATAGTTTTCTTCCAAGTACTGACAGAGAGAACAGCCCTTGCATAAAAAGACTCAGAGCTCCAAATCATTTTTCATTCTGGTGCGCATGTGACACATGAATTCACAGTTTTCATTGTGATGCTTAGGGGGGCGAAAAAAAAGCAAAAATCCCCCGTCACTTTCATTCATTCAATAGCACAGGAATGACTACAGGGTGTCTAGGAGGGGAGGGGTAACATGTAGTTCACTGTGGAAACAGGACACCGGGACAATACTGCATCATGTAGCTTTGCCCCGGTCTTGTTTGTCCAATACAGGCCTCTACTTAATGACTGAAAAACACACTCAGCAGGCATCATCTTTACAGATACCTCACATTACAATGGAGCCTGACCAAAGTTGTAGGTCTTAATAAATGTCTAACAATATGGCCGATCCAAATATGACACCTTATTCAGGCAAGTGTTTCTGTTTTGTAGGTTCTAACCTAGACCGGTTGAATGTCAGTTTGGCCACAAGTATTAAGAAAGTGATTAAGAAACTGACGTTGTTCTTCTACACACAGACACTAATGATGTCACTGCTTCACTGTCAACACAGCAAGCAGATAGACAGCTAGTTTAATCTACCACAGCCCTAATTCATATTCTAGTATCGAACTGCTTCGTCTGAATTCTGCACACAGAAGCCTGTAGAACATGGGTGAGATAGATGAATGGAACATTTAAAAACAAAATACAATCCCGGACTGTTGAGGGCTGGATGGCGGCCCAAAGTGCCATAAGACGTCCTTGTTCACTGACAGACTAGGTTTTCAATAACACAATTCCAATACCGTCCTCCATCAAGCCAGTTGCATGCATGACTTGACCACTAAGGGCCAGGTCACCAGGCCACAGTGAAGACTTTTGCAAATGCTGCCCCTGAGATGCGTGGATATTTAAGATTGACTGTCCAGCAATAATATCTTACTGTACTATCTCACCAGATTATACACATGGAAATAGATTACTCAAGTGTGAGCCCCTAGCATATATATTAACTTTAGTATCATTTACAGCAGTTTACAGTAGCCACTGGGTGGAGTTACAGCTGGACCCTCACTTGGAAATTAACATTTATCTGCCTCCACTTTCTCATCCAATTATGGATGTAATGGGTTACATCCTTCAGGAACAAGAATGTAATTTGTGATCAATGGTGACCTTTTTGCCTCCATGAAAATAAGTACACCTGCCCTGCATTGCTGCTCTGGTTTGTGTTTACACTCTTCTGTGGCCTTTGTGTCTTTGTTTGAATGAGTGTTGATAAGGGATCAACATAGAAATGGACAGAAAAGATTCACGTAGAGAGCATGCGAGGTCCTGGGTTGGGTTTGTCCGTGATATTACACTTACAGGGTCCACGCTTCATCTTGGAGTCACAAGGACGCCCTGCAGCACAATGTTTTTTAGAAGATGTTAGGGAAACGACAGATCTGTACTAGCTGCTGGTCACACCTATCAAGACGGAGGTCCAGATCTAATCATTTTGTTCATTTTCTCATCTCATTCTCATCATTCTCATCTTCTCTGTGCCAGCCTCAAAATTCAAGATGCATTACATTGCCATAGCATTAGACTGCTGTCTCTCCAAATGAAAAACTATTTAGGCTTTTAAATTCTGAAGGCTAATCTTAAGTGGTACTTCTGTTCAGGAAGTAAGCAACAGGTGCTTCAGTAATCCGTCCGATTCAAACAGGCCAATGTGTGTTCTTAGCTGAGAATACAGCAGCATTAGTTGTGTCTATATAATTATAACATACTGTATATAACAGAGGACCTAACAGTGGGTATGAGAGAGTGCTTGCTGTCATTTTTGTTCTTTGATGTACCTCAGATTCTCATTACAAAACACTACAACGGCTTGTTGATGCTAGATATTACTGTTAATTAGGTAAACTGGCTTATTTTAAATGCACAGAAGGCAGCATTTTCAACATCACCTACTCTGAGTTGTGTGAATGATTAGTTGATTAGTCAGTGTCTAGAAAGGCCGAGCTTGAAGATTGTACTGCGGATAGTCTTAATAATAGGATTTGGGGATTAGATCTTAATAACCATGTTTCCTAAGGAAAGATGTTTTTTTCTTAAATTCATTAATAAAAAGGCCACAGGGAAAAGAAAAAAACCTGCAATCTCATTTAAAATTTCTGCATGATGACATATTTATATTGTTTGATAGTAACTACTGTCAGCCAAAAATAACCTACACTATGTGTGGGAAACACTGCACATACACTGCATGCACAATTATTAGGCAAGTGAGTATCTTGACCTTATCGTCATTTTCATGCATATTTTCCAACTCCAAGCTATATAAACTTGAATGCTAATTGGATTTAAGCATTATCAGGTGATGTGCATTTGTGTAATGAGGGAGGGTGTGGCCTAAAGTGATCAACACCCTATATCAAGGTGTGCATAATTATTAGGCAGCTTCCTTACCTCAGACAAAATGGGCCAAAAAAGAGATTTAACAGACTCTGAAAAGTCAAAAATTGTAAAATGTCTTTCAGAGGGATGCAGCACTCTTGAAGTAGCTAAGCTATTGAGCCGTGATCACCGAACAATCAAATGTTTTGTTGCAAATAGTCAACAGGGTCGCAAGAAACGTGTGGAGAAAAAAAAGACGCAAATTAACTGCTAAAGACTTGAGAAGAGTTAAACGTGAAGCTGCCAGGAACCCATTAACCTCCAGTGCTGCCATATTCCAGAAATGCAACCTACCTGGAGTGTCCAGAAGTACAAGGTGTTCGGTGCTCAGAGACATGGCCCATGTAAGGAAGGCTGAAACACGACTACCACTGAACAAGACTCATAAGTTGAAAAGTCAAGACTGGGCCAAGAGATATCTGAAGACAGATTTTTCAAAGGTTTTATGGACGGATGAAATGAGTGACTCTTGACGGACCAGATGGATGGGCCCGTAGCTGGATCACTAATGGGCACAGAGCTCCACTTCGAGTCAGACACCAGCAAGGTGGAGGTGGGGTACTGGTATAGGCTGCTATTATTAAGGATGAGCTAGTTGGACCTTTTCGGGTTGAAGATGGACTTAAAATCAACTCCCAAACCTACTGCCAGTTTTTAGAAGATACTTTCTTCAAGCAGTGGTACAGGAAAAAGTCTACATCATTCAAGAAGGCCATGATTTTTATGCAGGACAATGCTCCATCACATGCATCCAAGTACTCCACTGCGTGGCTAGCCAGCAAAGGCCTTAAAGATGACAGAATAATGACATGGCCCCCTTCCTCACCTGACCTAAACCCTATTGAGAACTTGTGGGCCCTTCTTAAACGTGAGATTTACAGTGAGGGAAGACAATACACCTCTTTGAACAGCATTTGGGAGGCTGTGGTTGCTGCTGCACGAAAAGTTGATCATCAACAGATCAAGAAACTAACAGACTCCATGGATGGAAGGCTCATGACAGTTATTGAAAAGAAGGGTGGCTATATTGGTCACTGAATATTTGTTGAAATGTCAGAAGTGTTTATTTGTA
The DNA here is from genome assembly GCA_008360985.2 of Macquaria ambigua. Taxonomy (NCBI): domain Eukaryota; kingdom Metazoa; phylum Chordata; class Actinopteri; order Centrarchiformes; family Percichthyidae; genus Macquaria; species Macquaria ambigua. Next base: position 123,772 of record VMKM01000626.1, on the reverse strand, counting down.
AATTTCGAGTTGTTTATTTGTTATTCTTACTCTAATAAATGAAAATAAACAAGTGAGATGGGAAATTTTAGTTTTTCCATTTAGTTGCATAATAATTGTGCACACATATTCTCCTGAGAAAGCCAAAATTCACTTTTTCTTTGTTAAATACTCAGGTTTGAGGTTTATTAACATTTTGCATTGACTGAGAGCACTGTATTTATTCAAAAATAAAATTAATCCTCAGGAATACAACTTGCCTAATAATTGTGCACGCAGTGTATTGCATGTGGTTGCTGCAGTGTAATCAACATGGCAGTGAGTGTGGGCAAAACGGTTTAACTATATGATCTTTTTTCCCTTTGGTCTTATTTTTATCTTATTAAACCAAGAGTGAGAGCGTGGTCATAAAGCACGGTGATGTCTAAGTGTTGTCCGCTACTTTACTTGTGTTTAAGAGCTTGCCAAGTGACATCTTCTTATTAGAGCCAATTTATACTATCTACATCAAGGTGTCTGCCAGAAATTGGTGCAACGTTTGCATACCCAAAGTAAGGATTTAGTTTGGACAAATCAGGCAAATTTAAAGCATGCATGACTTCAAGCATTACTCTATCACCTCACCACTCAAAAAAACGAAGGTGTTTTTTGACAGGAAGTTCTTGCCCACAACACATTACATATTTACCGTTGATTGTTGACATGTCTGTAATGCTTCCTATCTCTCTACTATTAGAAAAGGCCTGTCTTTCTCAGTTATATTCTAAAACTGACTTGGACATTTGTTATGTGCACTCTTACAACCAGCCCTGAAGATAATATAGACTGGACCTTTTGGCTGTTCAACAAAGCGTTCAGCTGAGATGCTAAACCAAAGCAAAGGCACATGACAATTGGGCAGAAAACAATGGCTACAGAAAAAAGTTATGAATGAAAATTACAGGGCCAAGATTCTATTATGTCCATATTGGGTCTCCCTGTGATAGCAAATAGTGGCAAAATATAATGGTTTATGATTAAAGACAATTCATCATTTTACTCCTAATTAGCAGATTAAAAGCTTTCACAAGATGGCACCAACAAGTGCAATGAATGATCAATGTTTCCCCAGATACAAATACAAGGAAGAGTGGCACACAGAATTTGACATTTGCCTGGATGGATAAGTAAAATTGAGTACTATATGACAAGTGCATAGGGCTGCTCTTACCCAATGTGTGACTGTATACCACTGTGTGCACTTCAGGAAGCACAACTTTCACAATTTCACCTATAATGTAATGGTTGAGAGGTTCTGACTGCCACAGCATGCATTTGACGAACTGCAAAACTGAAAAATGAGGAAGAGAAAGCAGGAGAAAACAAGTCCCTTGACAAATACATGCACCAGTGTGATGGTAACATAAGTCACCTACCGATGATTAGGACTCAAGCAACCTGCAAAGCCACCTGCTGCTGTGAAGCCTGTTGAAAGTGGCACCAAACTACGACTTGTCTGCTTTCAAACAAGACACCTTTAACACTGTACATTAGCCAGCTGGTTACAAGGTTTAACAGGGCTTGCTGTGGTTTACTTATTAGCAATTTATCCAGGCAGCAACATAGTAGCTATAAAACTAACTGTGCAGAACAGAACTTGCAAATGCTGCCGAGCACAGCATCCAAACCAAATGTCTATACACACACTGTCATTAGAGACCTGCTTTAGTCAAACACCATTAATACAATAAATTGTATTATTTATACCTGTGGTTGGTTAATGTAATAGTTTTAGTATCAAAATGGATAATTGTTATTTTAAATGCTTGTAAAGCAGAACTGTTCCTTATTACGCGAGAGGTATGTCACAATTCCGAGTGTTTGTATTCCTGCTTTCAAAGTAATGGTTGCATGGGGTTGTGTTCAATGGCTCAAGATGTAACATAGTCTGGGGTCAGTCTAGCTGCTCCACTGAAGAGACTAAGGCAGAGTAACAACAGAAATAACCAATTGACGGATATGTTTGCTCTAGCATCTAGTGTAACTCACTGATGTTGGGATGAAGTAAGACACCACCTACTGACTAGGTAACGTGAAGGAAAATACACTATTGACAGATGGATATGATAACAATGTAATTTGAAAAATATCAGCTTCAGCTTTGTTTTACAGCTTCCAGTCTTAATGGCTCACTACATAATAATATACAAATGAATGGCATACATTAAAAAAGCAACCAGTCATGTGACACTGTTGTAAAATTGACTGTACGTTGACGTGCAGTGTAAATAGCTGGGCGATATCTTGACCATATAGGAGTCTTTGCACACTGCAGTGGTAAAAGCAAATGTGACTTACCAGTTTGGTTGCAAAGCAGAAATGTTGCCAGCGTGAACATACAAGCTTTGATTTAGCTTCAATTATTTAGCTACCGTTATCTCTTAAGTTCTTCAGTGACATTTAGGCAATTTCTGGCACAATAGATGGTCACTGTCTTTAATAAAGTTTTTCTGCTTAGCTTGCACATTAACACAAGCAACTACACACTCAAGCCCCATTCAGACGGAATTTATTTCTCAAGCTGAGATTGGGTGATTTTAAAGGAAAACACCAACATTTTAAGAAATACACTTGTTGTCTTAACAGGAGTTATATGAGAAGATCAATCTTAATATAATGTGGATGTGCTCCATACAAAGAATGGACCAAGACATGTTTAGCCTAGCTTAACACAAAGACTGGAAGCTACAACGTGTGTATAAGACCATTTTGAAGCTGCTGGATGGTGCATTTCTGTTTTTTCTTGTTGATAGTATATAAGTATTTTAGAATCCATTTCCACCTGGCATTAACATGTGATCTGTATCTGGACATAGAGGAAAGGAAAAATGCATGTTAACGTCAGGTGTAAATGCATTGTGATCGAAACGCAATCATACCAGCCTGACCACATCTGGTCAATGGTCATGCTCGCACTGTGATTGGAACTTAGCCAGGTGTAAATGCAATCCGAACAGCGTGACCACATTCTTAAGAAACAAAAATCCACTCAGCAAGTTGAAAAGTCATCCAACTCTACCTCTTCCTGCTATCTTAAGCAAGCCCGGCAAAAGCTACAAGAAGCAGCAGTAGCTAGCAAGTCTCCCCTCAGAAAAAGAGATTTAAAAATGAATGACGACCATCTATGGCGTTACTTACCTAAAACATCAAATTAATATTAAATCAACTCTGTTTTGGGTTTTAGACAGAGCCGTTTAGTTTCGTACTCAATCCTGAACAAAAGAAAACATGTAAAACTGTATTTTCATCACTGTTATTGGCAACAAACTAATTCACTAGTTTGTCTTCAAATTACATTTAAAAACGTGATATTTTTGTCAGTGTCTATGAGGCAGTCACATGGTAACAGTTTTCTAGTACCCACCTCAGACAGAGCCTCTCAAAAAGTAAACCCCCCAAAATCAACAATACTCTAACATTACTAAATAAATGTTAAAGTGGGGGAAAAAAAACAATAGATGGGATTTTCCAAAACAATGGCTGCCCCTGACAAAACTACTGTTGTTTCCTACATGCTGAATATTTATAGTAAAAATGGATGTCATAACAGTTCAACCCTAACCTTACAGAATGCAGGTCAAAGTTAACGTAAAGAAAAATCTGAACTCAGGTATCAAAATGCCAGATCAATGAGATGAAGATGAATAAACAGTTTATAAATGTAAATGATCTTGTGTTGATGAGAAATCTCTGGCCTAATCCTACAAATTCTGCAGTGGTTGGGCTTCTTTCTCCTCCTGTAAGCAATTTCCCTACCTGTGCAGCTTTGTGACAATGTTTATGACTACAATGACCATGACTATAACTACAATGACACAAAGCCATTCTATTGACAACATAAAAAGTCACTGTGTTTACAAATATCCTAATAACAGGAAAGGCTTTGGTTAAATGATCTCAAACTGATAAAATTCATACAATTGATGTTAAAGACTATAAAGACGGACATTTCCAGAAAACTCTGACAAAAATGAAGACATTAAATAAGAGTTAGACATACCCATAAGATCAAAACACAGAATTTCTGTGGACTTCTACCATTCAATGAACCTAGTCTGCTCTTGGAAAGTCGTTGGTTTGGACTATTCATACATAAGAGGGTGCTTTTCTAAAAATTATCATTACCAACACTCAACACGTATTTCTGGGATCAAACAAGCATAATTTAGCCTAAATTAATTAGCTAGGCCTCAACAAAAGTCAGGTCATTTTCATTCATGGGGACAACGCATTTCAGTGATCACATCATCTGTCTGGCTTCGTTTAATCTATTTTTCACCAAGCACTAAAATCCAACTATAACGTTAACCTTGCCTCAAGTGTGTATACCTCACAATTCTGAAAATATGATTTGTGACAGCCTGTCGTGTGTCACAATGCCAAGCTCTCTCTGAAACTGGCATTTTGGGACATGACTGCGATACCAGTTAGCTAGCTTAGCTCTACGGCAGAACCTTTGTTATTGTGTGCAAAGGGGTCGACGTCGAATGCTGGCTATCTAAGCAGCTAACGCTAATTTGTTGGCACAGCTAAGGTCCACTGACCTACGTGACACTGTCATACAACGTTGTGCTTATTGTGCCAAATTCCAAATTTCAGAAAGCAAGCGCTAATAATGTGAGCGAAAGAGTCATTCACCAAGTGGCTAACCCAATGAGCTTATCAAGCCGTTAGCTAAACAGCTAGCTCGTTAGCACTCGATCACAATAGCACCATTGGAATTGAGCGAAGGTGGATAGCGTTAGCACAGCATCAGCTGGTGGAGCTGATTAGCCGCTGCTAGCTAACCAGCCAGTTCAGGTTAGCAGTTAGCAATATCGGAGCTGCAGGAAAAAAATATTTGGATGAGTGACATTTTGCTCTCTAGACGGTGACAAATGCATCTGAATGGGTTGGCGTAAAGAGCCAAGTATTACCGTGAATTGTCAGAAATATAATTCATTGGTTTAGTGACCTATATCAATCAGGCTCGTCAGTAGCAGCAGCTAACGTTAGGTAGCTTACTACTAATCGGTAGCGCGATGCCTGTGCGCACTCACCAAGATGTGTAGCCCTGCTCCGCCATATCGCCGAAAACAGTGGGTTCCGCGACTGTGGCTAACACAGATTCAGGTCCCGGTGACAACCCGTAAAAACCTCAGAGAGGTTTTCTGCTTATCCTTCACAATCCGACGTCCTAGCAGTTACTTTTAGGTGACAACATGGTGATACATCCCGGCAACAGCTAGTAATCACTAGCTGAATATCTTGCAATTGAAATGGGAATGATGGTTTGCTATCGTTAGGTGGACAAGACAAAGCACCCCGAGAAAAAAAACCACTGATGTTATTTTCGTCGGTTTCGCTAATGTCCTGCCGTCACCCCAGCCGAGAAGGCTTGGTCTCCAACGATGCTACACCCCCTGTAAATCCATATTCAGCATGATGTATCCAGGATAAATTCGGATATTCCTCAAGTCTGCACCCCTAGCTGTTATGGAAGACGTTCAGCTTTGTTTTCTATGGCGAGAGTCACGGGAACGCGCAAAATCGCCCTGCTGTAGAGCTTTACAAGTAGGACGTGCACTAAAACGCTTCTGTGCACGGAGAATGCAATGGTTTCCCTTCAGCTGGCAGCATTGCAGCCTATCATATACACATACCATATACAACTACAGCCGTGAGCATTACGTCGATGGTAAAATGTAATTTATGGTTATACATTAAGACGTTTAATTAATTGCCGAATCATTTGATATAATCACCAGACATGATTTTAATTACTGACAAAATACAGAAAAACGGCCAATCCCTCAATATTAGAAACATTTAATTAATTAAGACGAAAAACGGGTTACAAAAACAACATTTTGTGAACAAATTACAAGTAAATACTTAAGTTTATAAAAAGAAGAACTGGTATAATGACATGTGGTCTTTTTATTATTATTATTTAGCAAAGAAAGACACGTTTAGTGATGAATAGGCCTCTGTCACAGAACTGGTTTACAGAGTTATCTGGACAATTTGTTGATTAAAATCTGTAACAGGTTATTTACAGTATATCAGCTCATGCTACAGGGTCAGAAGGCCCCTGGTCGAAAGAAAATTAGGCTGCAATACACAATGAGACCAACACAACAACTAAATATAACACATTATGGTGTGTTTCAATAAGCCAATCAATTAAAATCTATTGAAAATGTTAGGCCTTACATGTTGTGGCGCCCCCTTACGCTGATCAGTGTAATTACAAAAATGCTGGATCCAACGCAGGCTATCATTCCACCTCTATTTGGTGAAAATCAACTCATTCAGGATTTTGCAGATGATGTATAGAAAGGTAAACAAGCATTGCAGTGCTGCCATTAGTCAGAGTAGAGCCCTCATTAGTCTAGTCATCGCAATTTGCAATGATCGCAGAAACTGCTAGAATGAGCAATTAGACACATTTTTCTATTTAACACAGATCACGAGAGGGTCCTCAGATAAATGTTGGCAAACCTGTAATAGGAGACTTTGTCACTGCAGATTTTATGTTCACTCGATATCCCAGTTTCCCTTGTACTTGTAAAGCTCTCGCTGGGTGGTGGAGCTTTTAAGTGAGAGCTTTCGTAGCCAACAGCTGCAAGCTGCGCTGGCTTAAATATGATTGCATCTACATATCCCTAAAAAGCTTCAGCAACAGGGTAGGTCCTTATTGTTGATATACAACCCTCAGTACAAAAGTGTTGAATGGAACAAACAACATACATATTACATTACATATTTTTATACAGACATTCGTGGTCTCCAGAGGATGAAGTCTACTGACTTTAGTGATCCCCAAATGTTTCCTCTAGTGCCACCATTAGGTTGACATTGTGGGTTTATAGTGAAATGCCTCAACAACTATGAGATGGACTGTCATGCATTTGGTGCAAACATTCACAATCTTTGTGAGCTTGGTGATCACCCGACTTTTCATCTAGTGTCATCATCAGGTCAAAATGTCAATTTATGCAATAATTTGTTTTTTCTCTCAAACAGTTTGTTTTCCTTAACAATGAGCATTACTGCCTCACAGAGCCGTTAGCATGGCTGTAGACTCTTTGTCTTGTTCTGTTCAAAGAGCCTTATCAGTATGCAGCACAACTGAACGACCAAAGGGGTCATTAAAACCAGGGTTTGCCCCCTTTGGAGAAAACCCAAAGATATCACAACAGTTCATAACAGACAATATACTGATCAGATTATGAGATATATTGTGTGCAAAGTTGACATTTTGACTGAAAGTGCACAAAAAATGCTGATGAAAATAAATGCCCATAAATGCCCATAGATGTGCTCAATGAATTCAATGGCAATCTGCCCATTAGATTTTGATGTCTTCAAGTGGATATTTTGGCCGAATGGTGGCAAGAGAGTAAAGGTCAGGGGGTCACCAAAAACATTAGGATTCATCCTCCAGGGACCATAAAAGTCTACAGAAAAATCTAGCATTGTTTTTATATCATGTGCATAAAATTGACAATTCAACCTGGGGGTGGGGTTAAAAGAGAAGTGTGCAAAACAAATGGTATATCCTCTGGGGATCATGGATGTGATCAGTTAATTTCATGGCAATTGGCCATTAGATTTCTCATGAAAGTGGAAATGTTAGTGTGATAGTGACACTAGAGAACCAATCAAGTGATCACCAAATACATTAGGAGTCATTCTCTGGGGACAATGAATACCTACAGCAGATCTCATGGAATTCATCTGTCAATGAAAGTCATTAGGAATCTTCCACTTCGGGCTTTGACTATCCATACAGAAGTTCTGGGTAATCTGGATAGTAGCTATTGAAATATCTAGCTTTGGATGAATGACTACTCAAACTGATGCTCAGATGGACGCATGGATGGATGGACCAAGTGAAGGAAGGATACATATCTTTAAATACAAAGTGTGTAAGGAGTACATCAGCAACATGCGAGCCATCTGTTAGTGCACACACCGGGTCTGTTCGGTGTTGCATATTCAAAATCAACTTACTTTGGTGTGTTGAATAAAAACAAGCCAAAGGTCACAGTGATGTGTGCTTGACAGGACTGGATCATGAGCCTGTACAGAGCTGGTGTTAAGAATGGTGTTGGTTAAAATGACATAGTTTATACTACAAAGACCAGACAAATAAAAAGCACAGCTGAGTCGTATATGGAAACACGGTTGGAACCTTACCAAGACATCTGTGAGTGTACAGTACACCCGGGTTTGACCATGTGTACTGAAACTTGTGAATGCATAATTCGACATAAACATGGAGAGATTTGTAGATGTGCCTTCAGAAATGCAAATACTGATTTGAGAGCATCTAAAGTTATATGAATCATGAGCTACACATTTTCAATACTCAAGTCCTGATTTCTATAGCCATGTGTGGTGTAGACATAGCTTAAGTGTCTATTTGGATCCCTGTTGTTCAGGGATTTTTAAAAAACAATACAGACTCTTGGCTTGGCTGTGAAACCATCCATGTGAACCCATGAGAATGCTATAAATCATGTGTGATCATTTTCCACTCATTGAAAATTGACAATTACATGAGAGACCTATTTGTCTAATACATATGTGCAAGTCTCTTGTCTAGGTCAATATACAGGGTGGCAGGTATAACACGGCAAAGCTTTTAATTTCCCATCCTGATTAAGCGTAAATCACAAAGTGCAGGAAAGCCTTGTTTTTCCTTTCCACCATCTCCACTGTTAAATATGTGTATTGATCTGAGGTAAGTTTTAGTTTTAAGTCCAGTGGAATGAATAATTGTGCTTGATAGTACAACTTTCCTGTTAGGGCTTAGCTGGTGCCAGACGAGACAGTGTCTTTCCTGTAGATAAAGATGGCATTAGGGTTTAGAAAGGGGTCAATGGGATTCCCTCTAGCCAAAGAGTGTGGGGATTACCAAAGTCTGCAAAGAGCTGCTTTTCTTACAGATTATGAACAATCTGTTCTCAGCAACAGAACCCTATATTCACAAGATACAGGCGCAGAATTAACCAAAGTCCCTATTCATTCAAGGGCAAATAAGGTTTTTCTGCAGCATCCATCAACCTGTACTCAGCTACTTGTGACACAAAACTAATGCTACCTGAGTTTTATTTAGTGTCCATCACTCTGAGCTGAGCTAGACAAGAATCAGCTACCAGCTAACCTGCTGCCCACTATCAGCAACACTTAGTCAAAAAGTAAAGCCAAACAACAGCTAAATGTCCTGTGGTTTTGGAGAGGGGTGTTTATAATAATAACTTAAGTATATATAGTTACGTTAATACTAACTTAACATAACACAGAACCCCTAAATTATATAATTTAGTGCACATGATAACCATGTTGTTGTGTAGAACATCTGAGAAGAACACTGGTCTCTGTTGGGTACATCTAATATAAGTCTGTATTTACATTCTTAGAAGTCACAACTTTACAAAGAGAGGAATATCAAAGACGCCTGGAGGGAGTATTTGTTGTGGCTGTGACCACAAAAATCAGCCGGATCCAAAAGTTATTAGAAGCAGGAGTAGATACACAGAACGGGCAGCCACAAATTTCAGCTGATAGTCTCAACCAAATACTGAACACTGAAGGTTTGCAGCTGAAAAAAACTAATTCACTATTTTGGCTCCCACCAATTATGGCTTAGATTAGCATACAAAGAAAAATAAGGGCTTGTGCAAAGATTGTTAATCAAGTCAATGTTTAGATTACAGGCTTCAAGTGGATGACATTACTTTTAAAAACTCAATTTGTTGTGCACTGATCTCATATTGATGTCATCTACATAATGGCTACAGAAAGGTGTTGCTTATAAGTGTAAATAAAAAAGCTGTAAAAATGTAGATAAGAGTGTATTAGCCGGCTCACTGTTGTGTGTTGAGTGCACTAAAGATAAGCGCGGAGGTGTAGCCATCATTAAGTAAACACATGACCAACTTAAACAATTCTGATACTACATTTAGTACAAATTACTGGGTCCAGTGTTTCATTTTAATAAAGAAAATACCAATAAGGTTAAGTCTTTCAAATTCAATTTCGAAATTCCTCAATTTGAGATTGAATTGATAGGGATTTGTGTTAAAAACTATCTAATTCATATGAATCATTTTTTTCTTACGTAATGATTTAACAAACAAAAAAAGTTCCTTCTTAACAGTGTAATACATACACTTGTCCACTAGATGTCAGCCTTTACTTTGAGAAAGGTGGACAAGATACACAGAGGGGCAGAACAGAGTCAGCATGCAAGGGTAGCTGTACAAAAAAAGAGTATTTATATTATTCAGCAGTTTATTCAGGTATTTCGACTTAGATAAATGTACTCTTCTTGCCTTATTTTTAAACTCTTTAACTCTTTATGTACCATTTTTTTGGTGCTGTAATTGATGCAGGCACCACATCAGACTTTTTGTAGGTCTTGTTTGCAAAACTGGCACCCCGCTCTAACATTTTATAGACCAGGATTATGAACACAGTGATATTATCGCAAAAAGAGTTTGCCCTCTAACATCTTCAGTTGACAAACGGAGCTCATTATAACAGGTGCTCACATATCAGATGGTGCACATCCTGTACGCAGACTGGCAACGCTAAATGCTTCATTTCTCTAGCTGATTACACTTCTGAAATGATTAAATGGGGAGACTGAGTACACTGTCAGTATTGTTGTAGATCTGCAGAAAGTCCCAACCTTCAGGTCATGTGGTTGTGAGAAGGGAAAGATTTTATGTGCCATTTCTGTTGGTTCTGCAGGGTCATAGGATAACCTTTCCACTTAGCATATCTGCATCTATCTATGGGCAAGGAATTACTTAAAGAATGCAGTGATAAATTAATTGGTTATTCCAATATTTTCAGTGTTACTTACTTATGCACCTCATTGCATTCATTCCAAGTCAGTAAATGCTAAATGTTTTACAAAGGTTGCCCCATTCAAACACTAACCTGAAGTGAAAGCAGATGGTTTGTTGGAGTTATTGTATTGCAGTGACCAACATATCTTCGGGGTAGCATGTTTGGATTAAAATGTGGGCACAAAGCAGAAATCGCTTTGGCACAATTCAGTGTGTGTATTTTTTTTCTGACTTTGTTAGATGCTCTGTGCAAAGCTGACCTTTAAGGAAGGCTAATTTTCCTGCACGATGCATTTGTGCCACAAGATCACTAGGTGTTTTGTGACATGCCACCCACTCAGTCAGGTATTATCCCTGGCCGTGGATCACTTACCAAAACACCAGTGACACAGATTCCAAGCATGCTGTCAAGGACACCACTCACAAAAGCAGGAGAGACTTTCACGTCTCTGTACTGTACACTGTACTCAGCCGCAATTGCCATTACAGTGGCTGCTGATCTCTTTTCTCACAGCAAGTTTAGTTCATGCTAAAAAAGCCAAAAGCAAAGGTGCCATCACAGATAAGTGGTGTTAAATCACGATGCAAGTGTTTGCTAAATCAAAAAAGAAAGACTGATGTCAGAGTCTGTAGCTGGCAGTTGAGACAGGAACTCTGCAGCCTATCGTTCCCCTTCCTCTCAAGCAGAGTCAGGGGGTGAACGCCTGTTTGAAGCTCGCCCCCTGGGCTCCAGGGTTCTGTGGGATCCGGGTGTGCTGACACTGTTAGCACGCCTGATATGAGAGCCTGATCAAAGCTGGCTCATTCTGCCTGACCGATTTCCACAGGATTAAGGATTAGGGAGACAGGAAGCTGGGAGAGGCACAGAGACAATCTGGGAGAGACAAAAAGGGATATTGAGGGTTATGGAGAGTAAAAGGGATGGAAAAATGTTGAAGGAGACAGGGGGGTCATAAGGTACTGGCAGAGAACATCTTGAGAAACAGAACAGAGAATAAAGTCAGTGAAGTGATTTACAAAACAAATAAATAAGTAGAACCTAAAGAACATTATAAAAAAGGCTTTTCTGTCTTTTGGAGCGATTTAAAAGACAATCTTGTAGCTTTAGCTTTTCTGGCTGGACCTCATGGGAGCTCAGCCACCTTCTATTAGAAGTTCTCCCAGAGGACCGGGCTGTGCTGCAGCTCATGAAGTGTTAAGTCTGATAATGTCGCTGGGAGACAAACCCTGCTGTGCTTTAATAGTGAAATCTTGAAATCAATTTGAAAACTAACAGCCAACCAGTGTAGAGCTGCCTAACGGGGGCGGGGGTGATATGATCTTTGGTTCCTCATTTGGCAAACAGCCTTGCTGCTGCAGTTTTGCAAACAGGAAAGGGCATCTGATTACAATTATAGTAGTACTGTAAAAAATATAAAGGCTTGGATCATGTTTTTAAGGTCACCAAATGATAACAAAAGACGTTATTTTGAAAATAGCTTTTAACTGAAGGAAGCAAAGACTGAGCAGCTTTATTATTAAAGCAAACATCAGTATCAAAGTCACATCCAAATTACTATCTACAGGTTAAGTCTAGTCTTAATCGTGAGGTTAGTTGTTACCAGTCATGAGGAATATTCTATTCATGTTAAGTAATTCTGTAGTCAAATGGGAGGTCTGTAATTGTAAACCTTTTGTATTCAAACAAATCAAAACATGTGTGATGTTAATGTTTCTATCACACCTGGAGATTTAGTTCCTGTGTGACGTGGTCAGGTTTGACATTTGAAGGTGAAATGTCAACAACAGCTATTGAGCCTAAGTGGAAACAACCTAGTTTAGAGCCAAGGCTCTTGTATGTGACATCTTGTCTGAACAGACACTTTCTTTGTAAGTTGTCCTCTGTGTATCTAAAAGCCCTTGAAAATGGTGTCCTGTTGACTGTCAGATATGTTTAAATGTGACTGATACAGACAGGGACATCCCAGTGTGGGTTTTTGGTGGTTTTGTGGCAGGCGTCAGTTCCACACACCTGACGTTATGTTATTGCACCAGTGTCTGTGGTACTCATTTTCGAGAAGTTCAGACAGTTCACGCTGCACTAACACAGAAACCGAGAGATGATACATTTCTGCAGTATTAAATAACTGCTTAATAGGAAGAGACTGTATGTTAGGATAGAGCGGCTGTTTAAGGTAATTAATGATATACGTTGAATGGGGTAACAGGGATAAAGAGACACAGTGAGGGAGAAAGAATGGGGACAATACACCACCTGCCTGGCAGTGCCTGCCAGACCGGATTAAAAGGGTCGGATGAAAGGTCAGGGAGAGGCAAAGTTGTGCACCCCCACCAGATGTGCACTTGCACTGGCCTATAGCCGATTAATTATCTCACAGTTCATGACACCAGGATTGGTGTCCAGGCAATTACATTACACTACACACCCTGAGCAACCTGATCTGGGGATTTTTTCCTGCTGGACAGTATGTGTTTGTGTGTGTGTCAGGAGGAGGGGAGGAGTCTGTTTACACACTGGTGGCATCCATAATGACAAAGCGATAATTCACATCATGCTCCAGCACTGTGATCATTATGTTTCTGTGTGTTCATGCGCGTGTTCTCTGTGGCTGCAGTCAAGCAAAACACATTCTTTTTCTTCCCCCTTTTTTTTGTTTTTCCCAGAGATGAACAAGAAGTGGAAGCAACACGTGAAAAGAAAACACCCATTCACACCCCGTGGCATGCTGCCTCATTTGCCCGAGCGTCTATCAATTCTTGGTTATAGCCAATAGCAATAAAGGAAGTGGTCCCACTGTCACAGAAACAGTTGGCACGGAAACAGCACATTACACCATCGTCCAATCCCCCTCCCATTCCTTTGTCGTCATTTCTCCCCTCCCCTCCTCTCCTCTTCTCTCCAGTCCCCTCTTCCTCCTCCTCCTCCCGCTCTCCCTATCTTGTATGTTTTTTCAGTCATCAATGAAATCACAACCAATCCTGCTGCTGGCCTGTCAGCAAGCATATAATACCTCAAGAAACAGATCTACTCAGGGTCTCACCTCCATTCTAGCTGGTAGGGCTCAGATTCCTTAATGGCTTAATGTATATTTTATCATTGTAGCATGAAATAAAGATACACTGGATGCTGTAGCTACCCCATCAAAGCCTGTTTTTCTCTCTCTCTCTTTCTCTGTTACTCTCATGATTTAATCCTGACCATTTCCCCCTTCTCTCTCTATCCCTGCTGACTCCTCCCTCCATTTCTGTCCTGCACTCCCTCTCTCTGCCTCTCTGTCTCTGACACACTCGAACACACGCACACATATATACACGCCCTCCACCCCCATCGCTGCAGTGTCTCAACTGCCTTGGAGCAAACAAGAGAGGATATAGAACACAGACGTTAATAAGACGGAGAAAGAGGGGCACTGAAAGAGAGAGCGATGTACGTGTGTTTGTGTGTGTGTGTGACCCTGTGAATATGAGGAAGATATGAAGATGGAGCAGCAGGAATAAAGGTGGATTGCACAGAGCCTTTCTCTCCCTGCAAGGGCTTGTCTGCAGTATCCTTTGTAAATGGATGCTGGCTTGTGAACACGGTAAGCCTGACTACTCTCAAACACACACACACACAGCTTTTTTTGTTATCACCGCAAGGCTAGGCTGCTTTGGGAACAGAGGAGGAGCACGATGCTATTTCATTATAGCCATTCTGTGGAGGGCGAGTGTGTTTTCCAAATAAAATGGGGAAGGTGATGTTCAGAGATGGCACCAAGGCAGGCAGCCTGTCCAGTCCCCTCCTCCACCCTGCTAGCTCTGTGCCAACGGACGCTGCTATCTTATGTTTGCAATTTGACTCATCATCTCCCTAGAGCATCCTCTATTCTTATAGAACGCTTTTATTTGAACGCAGTGCTTAGTTCATATAATTACTGTATGTAGGACAAGTGAAGGATGCATCAAAGATGTGTGAGTGCGTCTGTGTGTTTGCGTGTATGTCTCTGCGCTCTGTCCAGGCCATAAGCTGTGAAATGGAAAGAGGGGAAACGAGAGAGTAAAAGCACCATCACACACGATCAGGTGTTCAGTACTTACAACTGGCTTTACGAGACATTGAATGTGAATTTGCAGTGGGAGGTGTTCAAATCCCGCGGAGCTTGGCTCTGCAGGCACTGGGATAAGTGGGCAAATTGTGGCCCGACAGCGGCACAGGGACGTTGTAGGATTTGCCAGTGGAGCTTGCTGTCTGCTGTTCTACAGGGGAAATTTACATCAGCACTCATTAATAATCTGGAGCTGGGATTTATTTGGTTCATTTGTGTCCGGTTGTTTGTGTCTGGTGAGAGAGGGAAAGAGGGAGAGAGCAGAGCGTGTTCGTTACTCAGCAGGCAAAACAGGATGATTTGTGACATTTTCTGTTTCAACAATCTTTCATATTTTTAACAGTGTTACTGTATCTTTTTTTTCTTTTCTTCATTGGGGGTTGGGATTGGTTGTGTAGCATCAGGAGAGCATGTGTATTTGCGTGTACTGTATGTGTGTTTGTGTTACATGCTTGAGAGAGAAAGAGAGAGAACCAGTGCAGGGAGGGGTTGAGGGGCTGGGGGGGTTTAACAGTAGGGAGGCAGATGGGGCAGAGGGGCGGAGGTTGATGCAGCAGAGAGCAAGAGAGAGAAAGAAGGAAAGAGAAGATTTGGAACAGATTGGATGGGAGAGAGGGGGAAAGGCCGTGGCAATTTCACCGTGGTAGAAAGACAGCGCTTCTCTGAGCATGTGACACAGAAAGAATGCTGGATGTGTCTGCGATAGTTCCACCAGCAGCAACTCACATCGAGGCCCTCAGACATCTGTGAATCAAGGCAAAGATGGTGGAGAAATTCCACCCTGCCTTTATCTCTTGAGCACTACTGACAGATAGATAGATAGATTCTCCAAAAAATCTGTTTCCAGTGTGCATTATGTGCGCCTCCAGAACATAGATACATTTATATACGACAACATGTTATTGTAATATACCAAAGTGGATCGGGAATATTAGATTGATACTTTTGCTGAACCCTCTGTAATTGGGGTTTGTGAAAAAACACAAAAACTGGATAGGAATATTGATCGCTGTCATTGTGTAATGCTGACAAAGTGGGATAAGGCTTTATGGGTAGCTGTTGTTACTGTTCTTCCTCAAGAAAATGCTTTACATTTTGGAATTCAAATAAGTACTTTTTGCAGGATACAAGCCATATTTTTTCTGCATGTGTAACTCACCGTCAGCTAAGATGCACGTATGTCATGCTTTATTTCTTTCTGATCAGTTCCACAACTCCAATTGCCATAGTTGATAAATCAAATTAATTAATATCCATGTGTTTTTCAAGTAGGAGATGACTGAAAGCACTGTAAACCGATGTATTGTTGTTAGTGCAATCAGTGCCATACTGGTTTCATTAAAACGTCAAGGGGTCTGAGTTGTGATTTAAGGCGGTAACCAAACTCTGCAGATATTTAATTCTTTATGATGCCATCTCAAGAGAAGATGCATGTCATGTTGCTGCCATGTCAGTTACTGGGAGATAAAAAACTGTGGCCTACAATATCAAAGCCAGAATCAGAACGACAATAAATGTTTTGCGTGCAAATAACATTTTCCAGGCAAGGCAGTGTCTCGCTGTCCACGTTTTGCACCCGCTGTCTTTGATGATTTTGTCCAGTTGTGATCTTGTTCTCTCAATATCAACTACCACAGTCTCAGTCACTGGTTGGTGACCATTAGAAGACGAACCAAGGTCACATTCACTGTGACAAAAGCTTGAATCAACCCTGAAAGCTGCACTAATATCTGATTAATATTTTCATTAAAGTTGTAAAATGTTCGGTTTTCCTCTGCAACACGTCAAAAAATGTCAGAGGTCACCGATGACCTTGGCTTAGGATGACGAGGTCCAGTGTGAAATATAAAGGTTAATCACATGCTTACATAATGGGCCTTCACCAAGTTTTACACACAAACACACACACTGAAAAATGTTGTCACACCCTTATACAGATTGTTTGAACATAATATTGGAAGAAATTGAATTGCTCTGATTTTGAATAAGTGTTTTTTTGTTAAGCCAAATACACAAACCTCAACATGAATTTTTAAATCAGTGGAATACGCATCACATAAATTAAACATAAAGCTTCTTGCAACAGCATCAACAGCTAATGATTTTGTTCTCTTTTTGTTTAAACGGTAGTATGCAGTGTGCTGCCACCCAAGTGACCTTTATGCATATAAATATGAGAGCATTAGTGTGACAAAACCTATGCTGACCTCCTTCCACCTCTTTTGTTACTTGCTACATCCACTCCACTGGGTGACATAATGGGAAGGGACAGGAGGGACAGACTTGGTTTTAAAGTGACAGGGGCTGGTGAGGTAGCAGGTCTCGCACTGAGGAGGCCAATGTCGCCTGTCCGGCGCACTTTTAGCCATCTTTAACCTTGTAGGTGAGCACACCGCCGACTTGGACAATTAAACTCCGCTCTATTACACTTAAGTACCAAGGGGGCCAAGCATAGTTCCCTTGGCAGCCTACTTTATAAAATGATTAATCTAAGATGTCATTTATTTCCAGGAGAGGGAGTAACAGAATTAGCACATAAGTATTTTACATTTGCTTTAATAGTTGTACGAATTAACATGAAAACTGATCTTTAACACCATGCAGAGGTGATGAAATATGCTATAAAACCATAGAGGAAATACGTGTCCATAAAGTTCAGGTCTCTCAGTTGCTGTGTCACTCTGTATGTTCAGACAGGGCATTGCTCTGATTCAGCTGGCTCAGCACTTGTTTGTTTTGGGTCTTTAATGCTTGGCAGGTACTGGGACAAAGTGTCATCTCCACACAAACGGCTGTAAGACACTGTTTCTTTTAGACAGGCGCTGATGTAGAGAGGACTAATACATTACTTAACAGTAAAGCATCAATGAGGAAAGCTGTCGGTTGAATCAAACAAAATCTTAGGGCGGGGCTCCGTGAATGAGTGAGGATTAAGTTATCTTTTGGTGTTACATAAAATAACATCAGCTCAATTCATCCCTTTCTTTCTCTTTGCCCTCCTTTCTAATCTTTGCTGGTAGTCACATACAGGGGACTGTCTGTTTTCCTGAGGCCGGCGAGTGAGAGGGCCTCACTTCCAGCACTCAAATCTGAGAGGGCAGAGCAGAGGGGACTAACAGAGCAACTTTGTGTTCCATTGCACACACATAACAGCGGTCATATGACAACAAGGAGGTGGAGGCGAGGGAGGGGGGGATGATGAGGGAGTGTATGGCCTACTACCCACTGGTGAGGGATGTTGGTCTGTACTAAAAGAAATGAAAGGAGTGTGTGTGTGTGTGTGTGTGTGTGTATGCATGCATGGATGCACGTATATAAGCCTACATGCATTCTGTGGTATTAATACAGGCTTTCAGGAATACAGCCAAAAATAAAGTTTATAGCACATCAATTAGCTTGTTTTGATGAGGGCGTGCAGTTCTGCTTTTCCAGGAAAACACCCAAAAGTGGAGTGAAGCTGGTGGTGTACTACAGTCCAATGGCATCCTTATTTTACTGCTTTCACCAAAAAGGTTTTATTATAAATAATAGAATACATTCACATTTGTGCTGTTGTTTTGTAGAGTAGTCATTTCTGATTTCCAGTGTTTAACATGCAGTGTAATTGCGTTTCCCTGTTTGAACAGGTGACATTTTCTCATATCTCTCCCCTCCCCACACATTCACCCTGTAAGCACAACACATACAGTTCAACTGTGCTGGTGTTGTTGGCTGGCTTCTGTTGGGGACTTGGCAATATAGCAAGATTATACATCATTTAATTAAAATATAGGTTTGGCTCTTTTAGAAGATGATTTCATCATCTGGAGTAAATCTTGCAAAGTCTCTGCAGGGGCAGCCACCCCACTGAAACATGTAGGATATTTTACTCTTAATTATTCCTTTAAGCATCTCTTTCACTGATCGTTGTCCCTACAGTATTTATTATTTCTGATCAGGTGGGTTAATGGCTGTTATATTGTTGCATGTCCTGCAGTATGAGAAATTTTTTCTTTTCCTGTTCCAGTTATCAAATCACCAACTGCAGATAATGTCTGTGGGTTGTAGAAGCCTGAAAGTGTCCGTTACCCACAATTTCCTTTCTGTTGCAGAAAGCGTTTATCTTATCTGTCATGACCCAAATGAATATTATGTTGGAGTGAGTGTTTGAATGTAGAATATAATTCTTATAGTACTGACCTGAATTGTTTTGATCTCAGTGATATACACTGTGAGTGTGAGAGGTTCTCTCTATAAAAGTGGAAAAACGTCTGTATGCACTAGCAGCAAATAACATAATATAACAGACAGATATCCAAAGGCTCACACGTGTACACCAGTGCACACACACGCACACGAGACTCTAGTGTCCACCTTGTGCCATCTTATCCCTTCACATCAGACAGCCTACCCATAGCTCAGCCTGTGCACAAACATGCCATTGTCACTGCTGGCTGGCCTTGTGACTCAGTGTGACCCGCTAGATTGGAAAAGGGGGAACACAGCCATTGAGATCAGGAACGTTAAACAGAGCATTATCACGGAAAAGCATCTAGCATACAGAGACCTCACCCCCACCCCGTCTCCACCCTCTAAACAGCCCACTGTTTTGGGGGAGTAGAAAGGAGAACACTGCCCTTCATTGTTTTCCATAATGAATGAGTAGTGTCCTCACATGTGTACAGTATACTGGCATCTTTCTCTGAAGTCCGCATGCAGGACAGCATGTCAGGAAGTGATAACACGAAATGTTGAACAAACAATTGTGAGACCTAAATTAAGAGTTTACTATAACTAGATTTGAATATAATATTACATAGAGCAATTTTTAATAAGGGCAATGACAGACAATTCAGTGTACTAGATTATGTTGGATTTAGATTCAACTCACAGATTTGGTACATTAATATTCACTAGGTTGATTCACACGCTGGAAAAAGCAAACATGACATGCTTTCATGCATTTGGAGTCGTGTTCCTGGCCTTCTGGTGAATACAGATCCAATATCTACTCTTCTTTTTAGCTCAGTTTTGGTCTCTACCAACGTCTTTTTGCGAGATGTTTGAATTTCTTCACCAGCTAGTCGTTAACATTGTCTACCATTTTAATGCTTGGCTCTTTTTCTTTTTTTGTTTTTTCTTTGCTGGAAAAGGCCTACGGCTGTTGATGAGAATGGATAACAGTCAATAATACAGTAAATATCTAGAACACAGAACCAAAACTATTCACTAAAAGAGGCTAAAAAGCTATGTAGAGCTGCAGAGATGGGTGATAGTTCTCAATGTTTTTAACCACTTTTACATTACTCAGAGTAATTTGATTCATATCAAAAGTATTGACTGATACAGGCTTAAGTATTTTTCATTAAGGTACACAGAACTGATCTTGGGAGATTTTGAGTTCACCTAATAGCTCTACTCCAAGCACAAAAAAACCTTCTGATGTTCTCTGACCATAATGACAATATGAATTTAAATTGTGACAAGAATCCCAGGTAATCCATTAGACACGATGACACCTGACATGTGATTCTGAAGCGAAGGTGCTATCTGACATTAGAGGCTTTCAGACACCTCCTCCCAGGAGTCTTCTTGTAGAGAAATCCTAAACAGACGGTTGCTGACAGGCTCAGTCTTGAGACTCTTTGACAGCCCTTTTAAATGTGTCTTCACTGCATAAATGTGGTTAACTAGGTATCCTTGTTCAGTCGGAATGACAAGGTCCACTGCTTGTTCAATTTTCGCTCTATAGTCCAATCTATTCTCAAGAAAAGATGACACACAAGGAGACAGAATTTAATGTTGAAATATGGACTGGATTATTGTAGGTAAAATCAAGGCTAGCCCAGATGCAGCTCTTTTAGGATCAAATGGTAAATCTTGCATAAAGTGGTGCAAACTGTTGAATGGCGCTGAAGATAACTCTGCATGCGACCTATATCTCATATGATTCTGACGTAGGATGGGGCGACCACAAAGCTCTGACTCATCACACAGACGCAGGCCCTCTCGGTTGGAAGACTTCAATTATTGCATTCCACTGAGATATGCACAGAAAAGCATTTTGTTTATTATAGCATCAAGACACACAGTATATTTTCGCTGTATCACATGATACAGTGCTATCTACAGGATCTGTGTTAGTGACTGGCATTGGGGTGACATTGATCTACCATTCTGCTGCTAGAAGCATGAAATTGACTGCCTGCTTTTTGTCCCAGATTCCACAGTGTTATAGTTGCAGTATATCCAGGATATTAATGGCACACAAAAAACATTCGGTGTAGTGCCCTGCAGATCACCCACTTTTTTTTTTTTTTTAATTTACAGCTTCCTTCTGTCCTTTGGTAAGTCTCTGTACACATGATCTGTTTAGTGGAGCTGGATTGATGCCTTGCATGTACTGCTTCACGTTACATGCGATTCAATAGTGATTACAGTAAAGAGTCAACTGTCAATTTGAGTCAATCTCAGTTTCTGTCATTGGCCTTTGGAACTGGAACAAAACATCCCCCCTGTTTGCTACTATTACTAATCAGCCCAAAGTGCCATTACCCATTTGTTCTGCGTTAGCATCTAGTACTACAGTAAATACGGTGTGGTAAAAAAAATTATCAGCCGCATTGGAAGGAGTTAAAGGACAACAGTCCTTTTTTTATCTATTCATGTTTCCCCAGTGTAGGGTGGCAAAAGGATTTTGAGAGATTAAGATTATAATCACCAAAGTAGCCAGCTCCATTTTATCAGAAACTCCTGTGTTGTACAGTATTAGCTGCTAGATGTAGGAATTCCTGGAAACCTTGCCAGGACGTCTCCAGTACTCTTTCCAGTAACTCTAGCACAACTGACTTCAGACTCCTCAGGCTCCACTCTGAGGCCGTAGACCTAAATAGATTGGAGTTGGAATAAATGAGAGCACACAAACAAGAGAGTATGATTAAATAGTATACTCAATAAAATGAAGATTGGGTTATATACCTGCTTGTATTGCTCGTAGTTAATTTGTCAATGGTGCTGTCTATAAAGATATATATATATTTCTTTACAAAGCCTGAAGAAGTAAATGTTTTTAACAACAAATGTCCTGGTTATTCTGGAACGTAGCTGCAGCCCTTTAAAACGCTGCTACACATTACGTGCAGAAATACTTGGCTGAAATATTACACAGACATCTTAAAGTGACACGGCTGATCTTGTGAATATTTCAGAATCTCTCAGCTAGATTTATATAATATTTCCCTTCTATCAACTTATGAAAGAACAGCCAACTTAAAACTAAGGAATTCTGTTTCTATTTCTATTACTCATCAAACTGGTCAATATTGACACTGACAACCAATCAAAATAGTTTATAAGGTACACTTGTACTTGTACTCCTTGCGTTGACAATGTGTCAGACGGGTGTTGATTCAACTCTATGGTCAATTCAGAGGCTGTACTTTGTTGTGTTGCTAACATAACGCCCTCCTCATGTACATACAGCACATGAGAACATCAGAAACACCTTTAACATGATGCAATTCCCCCCAAAAATGACTAAAGAGTTGCTTTTAACACAAAATGTATCTCATACACATAAACATATAGTAGGTATATGGTAGTATGATAGCATATATTTTAAGGACAATGTGAAATCTGTAAGTGGCCATAATCATTTAACACGAATGTCCGACTCCACGCAATGTTCACATACAAACTATAAACACTGTACATATGACAACATACACTATGATTCCGACAGATTTCTTTCATGTGGGTATCTGCCTCGCTCAAACATTTTCAAGGCATCTCTAGCTTAAAGTGAGTTTGAGCTTTAAAGACTTGATTTGAGTCATGCGTAGCCCATCAACCACAAAGACGTTGTGGTCCACAGTATTTAGCATAGCACTGCAAAGATTGAAACCTCATGTCTCCAATATGAGATTGATTCTTTCTTTAGAATAAAAGTAAAATCCAATATTTCTTTCTAATAAAAGGCTTGATTCATGTGAGGTTGTAATCTCTTGCTTTTGTTTGATGTTCCTGACTCCATCTGTGTCCATTTCATGATAGATGGCTTATTGTTCTCTTTTTGGATTAATTTACTTACGGTCATTTTTGCTCCTAATTCTGTCAGCATTTTATCTATTTGGTTTATTTGTTTCAGTTCAAGCATGCTGTGAAATTGTTTGTTTGCAGGTGAATCTAATATTGGTTCCCTTTGTTCATTCAGTAATCAGTCACAAAGCAATAAAGAATACTTTCTTTCAAAATATGCAAATTGAAAATTGGAAGTCATGGGAATATTTACAGTTACGGTGCTTTATTGAAAAGGCAAGAGCTGCTAGAACATGTCTGCTCCTGATTAAATATTTAAAAACCTCCAGCGATTACAGCCTCAAGACTATGATTGCTTTGTCAATGACCAACCAAGCAGTGCTAACATATATCAATATTCAAATATTTAGCCTGACACTAATTATTTTGTGATTTTTTTTTGTAGGTGGCACACTGAAATAAAACTTAAGGCTGCTCTTTCAAAAGGACTGCTGCTCTTTTGTTTACTGTTTTTGCAGTTGCAGATGATATTCTGATAATGTGTGTTTCAACTGACAACAGTGTCACTAACAGAGTTTAAATTTCTCATCCCTTTCAAAGAAATGCTAACGTCCATGGAAATTTCACTAAACCTTCAGCAGGTGTGTAGCGCCGGTTCTCCGCTGTAGTTCGATAACATCAACACAGCTCCAAACGATCTACGCAAACCGGTGAATCAGGTCACCCTGACCTCCACCTATAGGGTCAACAGCCTTATTCATGCGTGCAAATCCACTTCAGCTTCTAATTTTATTTCATTTCATCATGATGAAAATCAATAGTCATGATGTTTCTCCTTTCTGGTACATTTCAAATCACTGCCCTGTGTGGAAAAAATGCCAACAATCATGTCTATCTGAAAGAGGATTAGTCGGCCCCAACATCCGTTTACCAGATTTTGTGTTTTATATGCCTGCATTTGGGAATTAAAGCTTTTCATGTATTCCTTTTTGTCCTTTCAACACAAACCACCTCTCAACTGTTGGTCAATTTCTGTTTTTTGACTTCTGTAAAACTCCGTCCACATCAGTCTTATCTGTGACCTTGTGGTGACTAAGCTGTTGAAGATAAAAGTAGTTGAGGAAAGCATGCCTATTGATCACCACAGATTAGTAGTGCAGTGCTTATACACTGCCTCTGTGGCATCACATAAATTAATAACGTCTCTCCAGCAGAGCCTCTTGTCTCGCTTAGAGGCCTTCTCTGCTCGGCCGGGCAACTTTTCTTTTTTTTTTTTTTTTTAAATCTGCCAATTTCTATTCACCTCTTAGTCTATCACAGCACAGTTTGTATTTTATCTACAGATTTAGAGCTTTTATACAAATTTGAAAACAAAGACTATGAATCCAGAAGTGAGAAATTGCACAAAGTTGGTCTTGACAGCTGCCACAGAGCTCATAAATATCCGACACGGCACAAAGGTTTGATCACAGTTTCACTCTAACTGCTTAATCTTGACACAATAGCAGGACTTAGTACAGATCTGGGGATTAGCTACTGTTTCACTCCCGGGGTTTTGGATATTATTGTAAAAATCACTCTGCTAGATTCCAGTAAGACTCTGACACTGTATATGGACACTGACCAGACAGCCTTAAGTCTTTCAGTAACCTCTTTTTGTCAGGCAGCCAGGGGAAAGCTAGTCGGAAGCACTAAAACAATACCAAACAGTTGCCTTTGGAGGAGAAAGCATGAGCACTGTGCAGCTGATCGTAGGGCATGTGAGCAGTTTTTATTTTCTGTGTGCATGTACTGTATGTTAGTTTGCTGGAGGGACTCCAACTGCTGGGATGCTTCTTTAGGTAATTCTGACATCCATCAGTGAGACAGAGATAACATTGCACTTTTTATTAGTATTTATATAATAACATGTTTACTACACAATGCAAGGCCTGTTGTGAAAATGCATTAATGATGGTGGCACACAAAGTTCAGTAAGCCTGCTAACCCATGGGGCATATGGATATGAATTACCACACAGTAATCAAAGAGTCACATTTCCTTAGCACCATACTGTTCTGAATAGTTAAATTGGCCATACGTGTGCCTTTCTGTATAATGAGAATACTGAATGTAACAGCAGGATTATTTTTCAGTCACTTTCCCAACACCAGTCCCCAGGTTGGTGCTCAAACATACTTAGCCTGCTTAGCTGTGATGAATGGGCTATTTTCTTGCCTTAGCCACTTTTGATGTAAATGGGAACTGGTTAAGTGGGTTATAAACGGGAAACATGAAGACAACAGTTGTTTATGACTGACAGAGGATGTGAAGTGCAGTATTCTTCCTGCTGCCTGTCCATGGCAGGTTTATTCTCACACAACAGCATCCGATCCCTCTTGAAATGCAAGCCTGCTGACCACAGCACTAACACAAACCTGCACGCCTCATTCATAAACCATTACAAGATGACTAAAAGCGCACCTGTGCCTTTCACCTTTCTTTTAACGTCGCACACTTTTGCTTTTCATTCATAAAAATAATACATTTTCTGCTTTTGATCTTCCCAATCTCTGACACATCTGAGCACAAGCGGGACTCTCCTACATTTGTCAGTCTCATTATACCACTGCACCAGAACATCACCTGCATTCATATGTGCTTTAATTTAATTTCAGTCATGTGTCTTCAGTAGCACGATGAGATTCATTTCACACCAACACATAATGGATTTAACATGCTTGTGTAGCTCTTTAAAATAGCTGCTATGAGATATAATTGAATGTTCTATATATGCTTAACAATGGCTGTACTGATCTGGAACACCAAGTTCATTGTAACCATTTACCAGGCTCACTGAGCCTGCAAACAGATGAGGGTAGACCAGCCAACTGATCTTTGTGAGTGTATTCAGACTGTCCAAACTGGCATGGCACCTGTAGATACCGTATAATGCATTTTTCTTTAAACAAATTTGGTGTCTGAGAAAATAACATTGAGCCTCTGATAGATTAAAATCACCACTCAATCTAATGTGATTGACCCCAATTTTAATAGCAACAACCACATCAGGAAAGTAGAGACCATTATACAACAGAAACACACTGTGACTACATGTACTCATCTCTAATAAAGGGCGTGATTGTAATTATTTGCAGCATGTAAATTAATAATAGGAGTTAAGCACCTGGGAGAGTGATGGAGGGAGAGCTGATGAGCTGTGCACAGCAGGAGCTATGAAGGAAAGGCAGGAGAG
This sequence comes from Macquaria ambigua, assembly GCA_008360985.2. Classification (NCBI taxonomy): domain Eukaryota; kingdom Metazoa; phylum Chordata; class Actinopteri; order Centrarchiformes; family Percichthyidae; genus Macquaria; species Macquaria ambigua. The sequence continues at coordinate 97,571 of VMKM01000626.1, read as the reverse complement.
TGACCGGACCCGGCCTCATCCTGGCTCTCACATTACCTCAGCCCTCATGATACATCGAGATGCCGGGCTCTCTCTGCGGCCCCCAAGGCTTTACCTCCACTTGCTTACTCTTAAAGTGACACACCTCTTCTTCATACCAGAGCCGACTGTGTGATTGTACAGGTGTACTTATGACACTCTTTTTTGGACAAAGGTTTGACATATATGAGGATAGATATAGAGTGACCAGAGGAGGTAAGCCTGGAAATGTATTCTCATTGAGTAAAAATGATGAAACTGCAGGCATCATGTGGAATCCTGCCATAAAGATGGTATTTCATTGGACTTACATAGTCAGTTGTTTGTTGTTGCATGCATTCAGAGCTATTTCAACTTTAAATTAGACTATGTAATTTGTTACAAAGAATAAGCATGTTTTCATCCTGTAGGCGCTTTGTTAATTAATTTTTGTTTATTTATTGTTGACATTTTTCAGTTCCAGGCATTTCATTCCACTGTGTTATGCTCTAGTTATTAGGGTGTAGGTAAGCAACAGACCACATTTTCTTCTATGCAGTGTAATAGCATGGGGAATTTTATTAATACGAATTTAATGTGATAATAATAAACACTGATTTTGCACTGCTGGCACACTACTTCCGTAGCAATTATCTAAAGTGGTGTAAGTTCAAAAAGTGCGGAAATGCAAGTGCTGCATATTTCTGAAATAGCAAATTGAAAAGACTTCACACGCAGCTTTAATGTGTTTCATAGGCTCTCAAAATCAGTCATGTGCATTAACTGGTTTGGCTGGCTATGCCTTTTTCAGAGGGTAGTCAGGTGCCTGGAGCCAGGAAACAATGCTCTCCACTCTGTTTGTGTTGTGATGCTTTGTTATGGCTTTGTTCTGCTCTGTTTGTCCTCTCAGTCATTTGAAGAGTGGACCTCACTCACTGAGCTCTGAGAAATGCTCTCTCTCTCCTCCCTCTCTCTATGTGACAGGTCTGCAGAGTATAGTTTCGTCAACAAAACTAGGCCACAGTATGATTTCACATTTGTTGCTCAGCCAATAGCATGCAGCCTGTTTCAATGTGCATCTATTTATCACAGAACCCCACAGGCATTCACTGCTCCAAATTTGTTTGTGCTTTAAATCTACCACATACTATAAGACAGTATTTTATTTGAATTCATGTCCCCAAACATATTAGAATTCAGTATTTGTTTTATTAAAATGTGCTGCCTCCTGAACAGCTAATATATCAAAGCAGGAGCAGAATAAAACCAAATATTCCCAGAAATACTTTTATTCATTTTCTGATCACAGTGTGCAATCTTAAGGATAACAACACAGATGTCTGGGCAAGGAGAAGGGGCTTTACAGCGGTATGAAGGCATGAGAGGCACCTGCTGGCTTCAGCCTGTTATTTTCCACTGTGATAGTAAATAAGAATTTCGCCTGATGTTGTTATGCTGAGCAGCTCTAAGATCATGGCAGACAAAAAAGAGGACAGTCAGAGGTGCTGTGTTGTTGAGTGAATAGAGGAAGATGCTATTGGTTACAAGGAGTGTTAATCCTGCATCAATTTCCTTTCAAATGGTGGAGTTTGTTTTTCTCGGCCTGTTTCTATGCGTATGTTTGACCTTGATTGTGTATATAATGAGTCTGTGTGTGTGTGTGTGTGTGTGTGTGTGTGTGTGTGCGGTGGTGTTAAATGGGTAGGCGTGGTCAGCTGAGATCTACTTTGGCTCAGAGTCTGTGGTAACACAGGACTGCAGACGGAGAGAGTTGTGGTGTGTGACTGTTAGGAGCAGAAATCTGAAGAGGCAGTGTGCACAGAATACAGGTAGCATGGCAATGGTTGAATGGGAAGTGTGCAGGTTTGTACTGCCAATCAGTTCATTTCCATTTGTTGGATAATGATAGAGCATTGAATTTGATATTTTTTGTTTATTTAAGTAAATAGTCAAATTATTGTCTTTATTCTTTATTTTCTTCCTCTTTTGTTTATTAAAGTAATAGTTTAGTAGTTTGGGAAATTACTTGTTTCTTTCCAAGATATGAAATAAGAAGATTGATGTCACTGTCATGTCAGTGTGTTAAGTGTCGAGCAGCAAGCCTGGCTCTCTCCAAAAAAAAAAAAAATATTTTAAAGCTCATTAACTGACAAAAAACAATAATTTGTGTTTTATCCATCTACCAAGCAGTTCTGTGCAGAGTGCTTCTGTACCGCGGGTTGCTAGATTCAGTCGGTGAGTACAGGTTTTGGTATAGGTCTCTTTACAGGCACAATGGTAACAGGCACCCTAAAACCACACAGTGCCATTTTTACATATCTGTTTGTGTAAGGATTAAACAAACAAGATACTTGTTACTGTTAATTAGAGAGCTTCATACATGACATACATGGTCGACGTGTTTTTAAACTTTGGAGCTCTTCTTTGTATTAAAACATGCAATTCATGTCTCTTCTCTGTCTTATGTGTTGGCAGACTTGGAGGCCTTCAGTTGTCGGGGAGATATCACACCACAGAAGAAGCAGAAAATATTTTACCAGGAAGATCAAGAAAAACAGGCTAAATATCGAACTGAGGTGGATGGTTGCAGAAGCCAAACAAGGGCAACGCACAACAAGAGCCATGTGGGAGGAGAGTAAGGCGGTTTTGCTATTCACACGTATCAAGCCCAAACACTTTCTCTACTGACATACACTGAACGTTCCCCAGCCCTCCTCCAGAGCTTTTCCTCAGGGGGAGCCCCTGCTATGAACCCCAGCTCCCTTGGCTCCAGCAGGAAGTCCAACCTCAGTGCTAGGCGCTGTGTGGGCATCCCACAAGTCTGGGTTCTGCCCACACAGGACTCACAGACTGCCCCTGAACAAAAAGAATGAAATACTCCTGAGTCACTCCTGTGTGTGGTGGCTTTCCTGTCTAGTGTTAAATTGGTCTGTTGAGAAGTTTTGTCTGCCTCATCCCCGTCAAGTTCCTACCGTTAGTGAAAACGCTGTCCAACTCTTCCAACAGCTCCTTTTCAGAAACCACTTCATTATAATTTGCTTTCCCATCAAGCAGCAGCACGAGTTCCTTTGTGCTCACCACGTGGTGGAGGACCATGGGATGCCGTCAGAGCTCGGAGGAGAAGGAAGCGGCGCGGCGCTCGCGGCGAATCGACCGCCACTTGCGCTCAGAGAGTCAGCGGCAGCGGCGTGAGATCAAGCTACTGTTGCTGGGCACCAGCAACTCGGGCAAGAGCACCATTGTCAAACAGATGAAGATCATCCACAGCGGAGGCTTCAACCTGGAGGCTTGCAAGGAGTACAAGCCCCTCATCCTGTACAATGCCATTGACTCGCTAACCCGCATCATCCGTGCCCTCACCACCCTCAAGATCGACTTTCACAATCCCGATCGCGCCTACGACGCTGTGCAGCTCTTTGCCCTCACAGGGCCGGCTGAGAGCAAGGGGGAGATCACTCCAGAGTTGCTGGGGGTCATGAAACGTCTGTGGGCTGACTCAGGGGTCCAGGAGTGCTTTCAACGATCCAATGAGTACCACTTAGAGGACAACACTGCCTACTACCTGAATGACCTGGACCGCATCTCTGCAGCTGAGTACATCCCTACTGTAGAGGACATCCTACGATCCCGGGACATGACCACCGGCATTGTGGAGAACAAGTTCACCTTCAAGGAGCTCACCTTCAAGATGGTAGATGTGGGTGGACAGCGTTCAGAGAGAAAGAAGTGGATCCACTGCTTCGAGGGCGTGACTGCAATCATTTTCTGTGTCGAGCTAAGTGGCTATGACCTCAAACTCTACGAGGACAACCAGACGGTAAGAAAAATCTGTTTTAAAGGGCCCACATTTTCACTCACTCTAAATGTATGCATATGCACACATGTATGCACGAATTCCTGCTTCCATGCAGCAGCCATTCACCCTAACACAGTGGTTGGGGACGGGACTAGGCAGATATCAACCCAATTAGCACAAATTATACAAATACTCTCTCTTATTAAGTTTCTACACCATTTGTGAGAAGAGATGCAACCTTTATTTCTCCCCATCATATTAGATTATTTAAATGGCGAGAATATATCTATTATGTGAGACAGATAGTACTTGACTGATAATCTAATTGACTGGAATGATTTTAGATATCAATAATCTTGGTATCTAGATTCTAGTCCAAGCAATTACTCAAAATGATTAACTGTTGGGTGCACAAGTAAATTAAGACATATTAATTTCACATTTTTATTTACTATATCAGTTGTTTTTCATATAGCGAATGAAAAATACATACAGCAAAATGCTGTGGGGTGCGAATACGACCAAACAAGTAATATTTGTATAAAATGGTTTAACAGTTCCGAGAAGCAAAGGCACAACACAAGCCTATTGTTCTGTGTCATTTCCTCTCTGTACATCCCCATCTTCAATACAACAATCATGCTGTGGTTACAGAAACAGGGATTACATTCTTTCTTTTGTTTTATGTCATACACATATTATTGCTACGGGGCTATTTGAAATTAATTAGGGGTATTTCCAAAATCACTTTTTGAAACTGTGTTGTTTGATGATTACTTCCAAATAGTATTTTTAACAGATGAAAAGGGTTTCAAAATTGAATTTCATTTGCAACAATTAGGGATTAAAAATGTCATTTGCATTTCATTAGATCGACTACATCATGTCTGACTTTTCCATTTTAAGTTACTTAGGTTTTTTTTTCACTTTGGTGGGAACATCTGCACAATCTTTAGCTCCCTGAAAGATCCTTAAACCGCCAAACTGCTCAACAGCTTATCATTCAAAGTAGGAAAACAGACGGGCCTAAACAAACATGCACATTGAGTGTTAGAGTTCATTCTACTAAGTGGACTATTTAGCGGACCTTGAGTTGAACAGGTCTACAGTTATAGGATGCAGCTATGTAAAACTCAGAGATTGCATGAATGATCTTTTCTATTGGAGAGAAGGTTACCTGATTTGGAGGTTTGCCACAGAAAGGCAGAAAAAAACGATGCTACCCTTTTTTGGTAGATATTCATTACGGCATAGACTAATTTGGATTTATTCTATTAATGTGATGAGCAGCTACTCTACCAACCACATTTTTCTTATTTTCATCAAGTTGTAACAGGTAAAGGTTTTTAAGACATAATTGCAGAGGGTAGTTTTCCTAATGTCCCCACAGGGCATCCAAGACCACTCTATGCACCATTTTCATCCTTTTATTCTCATTCATGCTGTAATTCCTCTACAGTTCATTCAATGTTGTTTAATAAACAATTTGGAAAGCCATATCCAAATTGTATGGTCCTTATCCAAAGTTCTTTGGCTGGGGGCATGAGTGGACTGATTGTGTTGAAATGGGTGAAATGCATTCACACAAATCTGTCTGATTGAAGAGAGTGGCCGGTGTTTTGTTATCTCCTCTTCATGGTTGTGGAATTTGAACGATTTGCTAACCATAGCATATCCATCTTTTTATCTGAGTGTTTTGGAATAGTTGGGTAGTTATTGCTTGTTTAACTGCCTTTTGATAATGGAAGGTCAACAATAGATACTATTTTACTTTATTATTCTTGACAAACTATGAGGGGTCAGCTATTTTCTATTTCTTCAAAGGCATGATCACATTTTTTTCCTAAAGAGGCTCCAGTATCCATGTTCACCTTGATGTCTTTATATAGTCTCCACAAGATATTACTTGAGTACAGAGGAAACTTTGTCATTCCTGTAACTGAACCGGCCTGATAATTCATGGGTTACCTGGATAAAACAGGGTGTACACTGTGCCAGGTTGGAACATGAAATCAATTAGTTTTATAGGTTAAAAATAAAGTCTGAGGAGAAAAATGCAGTATGGTGTTAATTGAGTTCACAGAATAAAGTGTGAGGCTGTACCTGTGAGAATTAGCAGATTGTGGAGACACTGTGTAGCAATGGGAGTTCACAGGTGCTAGAAAAAACAACTTTTATTATTCTAAGATAGGAGAGGAAGAAGACAGCAAAGGATCAAAAGCACCAGAAAGGAAGACATCCTGAAATTAGAGCAGCCATCTTGCTGCAGAGCCTACTAGGATGAAAAAGATTTCTGCAAATACTGACATTTTCATGGTTGGTTTGTGGTTGGATTATTGACTGCCTTTACAGTTTTGTGTGTTTTAACACATAAGGCTAAGCTAAAGATTTCTTTGAACTCACCAACAGGGTTTCTTCAGTTGGTCGATGGTAAACTTGTGATTTATAAGTGCTAACATTAAAGCTGGTTATGATTTTCAGTGGCCAGACTGTGACATTCTGCCTTATCTGATTCAAGTGAAACCCTTTCATAGACGTCTTTATGTTCCCATTAATTGCATTAGCACAGACTCACTAGACGTCAGCTGAACGAGTCCAAATGGTACATCTTGTACATTTTAGATTTAGATGTATTTTGAAGTATTTTAGATATGCCATTGTTGTCTCTGTGTTGCTGCTACTGCTGTGTCTGTGACAACCACACATGCACAGAGTTATTCTTCATAACAAGGAAGATACTATTCACATGTAGTCATACTCTTTCCTTAAATAATTGTCCATGCATTTTCTAAATCACTTAACTGATTCAAAGGTGAGGGGTTAGGGCCTTATCCCAGCATGCACTCAGTGAGAGGTGGGGTCCACCCTGAGTAGGTTGCCAGTCTATCACCTAACCTTGCTCAGAGGTGACAGTGCTAACCACTGAGCCACATCAAATAGTTGTACTATTGATGAGAACGTGCAACCAATAAGAATAACATGAATTAATCTAGTGATGGCATTTCTTGCATGGGTACTGCGGAAGGCTAGCTTGTTAGCCATATTTAGTGCAAGCTATTACTACTGCGACTATACTGTGAGACCAAAAACAAAGCAAATAGCATACCATTGCTAAGCAATCATTTCAATTATCTGAGGCTCTGCACAGAAACAGCAAGCATACAGCAGCATACAGCCAAGGTTATGGACCTGTGCATGTTGCTTAAAAATAGCAACTGGCAAACTAGTGGCTCAGTTGCAGAAGTTGCATACCAGCAATGTCCTTCAGCTAATTAACTTTTGCATGGTCAGCTACCTGTCTCTCTCCACTGCACAGTGTTAGAAAAGCTCCACATTTGTTAAAAATGTGGAAGCTAACTAATATGATCGAGTTATTAGTTATTGTATTATTAGCAATGAGCCCCAATCCAATCCTGAGTGCAGATTAGACACCATATTAATAGCGCACAAACCAAAATCCAATATTCAAGACTTTCAAGACATTAAGACAAACATGTCTGTCGGTAAATGATCAGGCTATATCTTACATAATTTGCAATGTCATTACTCAGTAGGTGGTATTATAACAGATGTGATGGTGTCTTAATGCCCCTATTTTCTTGTTCATATTTTACTACAAGTATAATTATATTTAGATAGTAGAAACGTATCAGGATGCAGTTAAAGTATGACCTACAGAGGCGATCTACTCACACATATTGAATGAACATCACACTATGCATGGGGCGTGTATTTAGTCTGATGCAATCACACCACAACGACGCTGAATACATTTGTAAATTTGAACCCATCAGAGACAAAGTACTCATTAAGTGACATGGAAACACTTAACTTATCTCATGGCTGAGATGTTGCAGTCATTTGTGGTATAATGTAGGGCAGGATCAACATTTCTACAAAAGCCCAATGCAGATTTGTGAAAGAGTGGCTGTACTAGCATACAAACCACATAATGGTGGCCATACAGGACATTAGGCCACACCCTCATAAATCTACAGGACCATCAGGCAGACAATGAGAGTGCAGATATGTCGCTGAGTTTCCTTCGACATCTACAGAAGGCTCCACAGTCAGTTCCTACATCTTGGAGCCGCCCGCTTCCATAACCACTGTCAGCTGACACAACACTGTTGAACAGCTGTTACCTAACACATAGTCTAGCCTCTACATGCTCAATACATCTGCAATGTAAGAATGAGAACAGTGTTTGTATCTGTGTACTCAATGTGTCTCTGGTTACAAATGTTACATGATATACCAGCCGGTCAGTACAATGTGAGGGTAAAGGATTGGGTCATTAAGCTGACACTGATTCGAGTGCAAACGCATTTTACTGGCAAGCTACTGAAGTATAGAAAATAAAATAGAAATTCAACAGATTAGCAAACACACAAGCAAAATATTATGCCCTTAGAATAAACAAACCACTATACAATACCTACAAATTAAATAATTCAAATACATCTGGAAGAATTTTAACAAGTTACAGTACCCTACAGTATGAACACGTCAAAAAGCCATCTGAAGGTTAGGCAGAAAACATGCTTCTAACACCCTAATAGTTATGTTAATAGCAAAAAACATGTCAGCTAGCAGGCTCAAAGCACAGACAAGGTAACAAGTGAACATATTTCAATCTACCAGAAAACTGACACTGACAATTGACTGGAGCAAGAAAGCTTCAAGTAAACAGCAGAATGTTAGACAGACTGATCTCAGGGGAAATGTGTACATATATCTAAGAAAACAGTTTCCATCTGTTTATTCAGCTTGTACAAAAAGGAGACAACTGTGCAGACTCAACAGATTTTTAGATAAAAAAGAACAACATGACCACATCCTTGCCTTAATCTTTTGCAAGATAATTAGGGTGAACCTTTAACAAAATAACCTAACCTGAACTTGAAAACATGAATAAGACACTGTGAAGGTAAGGCCTGTGTCACATGTATTGGTTTAAATCTCCCATGAAGAAGCATCTCAGAAATGTATATATACATTTGCAGTAAACCTGTTGTAAAGCATATATATTGATTGCTAATTAATGGCTCTTTTACAATAAAAACAATCAATGTGTTATAACTTTAATTCCCATTCCTGTATTTTTAAGGGGAGCTGTAATTATAATTAGTTTTAACTGCCTTAGCGTTGGAGGCAATTTCCCTCCAGGATCAATAATATTCACTCTTTGACTCAATGGAAACGCTGACATCTGATTAAAAGACCTTCCTATCCCCATGTAAGCATAACATGAACCTGCCAGCAAAGATATCTATGACCTTCTTTACCTTAGCACTAACACAACTGAGTCAATAAGTACAATGTATTCTTTTTAATATATATTGAAAAACAGTTAATTTATTGATGTGAAATAAAATACTGTGAGATAAAACAATCATCAACTTTCTGGACCAGAGGTGACTCATCAATTTTGTTCAAGTGCAACTCTGACTCTTCTATTTCATAGTCTAAGTTGCAAGCACTGAAAATCTGTGATCAATAGTAGCATGATGCTTGTTGATGAATTGCTCCATGAATTATGTCTTATCTAATGGAAAACAACAGGGCTGATTATGGAAATTGAATGGCACAGCCAAAGGTGGCAAAGCTCTGTGTTTGTTGAAAAATTCAGTCGGTCATACAACTGTCATTTTGAATTTTGAGACATTCATTAGTTTTTATGTGCATGTGTATGTATGACGATCACTGATTAATGGCTCCGGTCTGCACACGTATACAAACCATTTCAGCTGCTTTGAAGGTCCTCATTAGAGGAAAATGTGTCATTTTTATAATAATGGCTTGTTGTGTTCAGTGATCATCTTAGTGATCTTAACCTTCAAGGCAATGTCACACGAGCAGAAAACAAACTTCGTCAGACCAGATCCACATGGTTCAGTTTCAATGCACCAGCTCACACAAGACAGAAAATACACCAGAATAATTACAGTACAACATTTACCCATCAACCCATTCCCTGATGCATTTTCCCTGTCCCATCCCTGTCTTCATAATGAATCGGTTGCCATGGTTACTGTTACTTAGCAACAGGCCAGTCAAATGCTCCTAATCCTGCGCTGTTGACAGTGAGCTGTGACTAGGGAAGGGAGGATGAGAAGGGGAGAGGAGGGCAGAGGAGGGGAGGGGGAACAAACAGCAGCGCTGGAGAGAATAGATATGAGGTGTATATGTGCATGCATGTATTGTGTGCCTGCGCGAGTGTTTGTGGGTGCGGTATTATGAATGTGTAGTGCAGGTTTATATGCAATGGCTGAAGCTGAGCAACTGCAGTAAAATCTGTGTGTATGTGAGGTGAAAATGAAAAGCCTAGATGTGAGGTTAGCTGTTGTTTAAGCTTGTGTTAGCCAAACATCAAGGCAGACACTGACTGCAGCGTCAGCTCTATTTCTATTGTTTCAGTTATTATTTTATTAATCTCTGACACAGGAATTAATTGCCTGTCACATGAAAGAAGAAATGAATTACTGGTGTTGATGTTTTTTATGTCAAAGTTTGTCATGTGCACTTTTCCCTTCAAGCCGCAGGAAAGACGACATATGAAGTGATCTGAATGTAAAATGACAGTTTCCCTGATCAGTGGCTTTAAATCTCACCAACCCTCCCCTTCAGAAGCACAGAGGCAGGTGTCAGAGCGCTGTTTCAAAATGTATTCAGGAATATTCTTCCTCACTCAGCTACAGCATCTTAACCGCCTAATGGGTTATCAAAGGCATTACTATCATGTAATTGAATTGCTTCATATGACATAATGGTGTTTTGAAAAAGAGCTTTCCAGGAAATGGAACAAGACTGTTCAAGGATGCACCAAGTGAAAGAATCATGTCATGCTTTTTTTTGCTAATATTTTCCTTACCGGGCTATACATGCTCACATAGGTCTCATAGCTATTTCATTACTAAACTGTAATAGCAAAAGCTTATTTATTGTATGTTTCCCAGATTCAATTTATCTTATATGTTATTGAAATGCCCTAAGATGACCTCCAGTCTGAAGGTTTAGTGCTAAACTATCCACGTTACATGTAGTATTAAGTTAGCTCACCCATACTAGTCTCGCCTTACACCTCATAATAGAACAAAGCTATTATTTATCATGATTTTAGGTTTGGCTGATAGTGGATACAGAAACTCATATTGTGTTATCCACATCATACTCTTACAAATTACAAAATAATAAAGATACAGCAAAAGACTAAAAGACTATTTACTCTAAGTGTGAACAAGTGTACCTTCAGCTGGACATTATCTACACCATAAACAAATATACTAAATTGTCATTTAAATGTGGTTAGCTTATAAGCACACGTGTAATTTTGCTGAGAATCTGTGCACAAGAATAATATTATGTACAATTGTAATGTGTTTATGTTTGTTTGTTTGTTTGTGTGTTTGTTTTCAAATCTAAACCCAGCAGTGCTGCTGCCCACAGTAACGGAGACATTAGTAATTAAACAGAGAGGGAAAACAGAAAGGGAGCAGCCTGAATAATGTAATTTTCAGGTACAGCAGAAAAAAACATAGTGACAGAGAAAATCACCTTAATAGATTTGAGTGCAAAGCACCCCTTCTTATAAGGCAGTGACATTTAAAATGAACCTTAATAAATTAAGAAGGGGTGGCTGCACACTTAAGTGATTTGTATTTATGGGAAACAAAGCAATGACACTGGGATGAACTTCCTTATTAATACTTAAGCTTAATTAAGGCCTGCGCCTCTGGACTACTCTGACAGAAGGTGGCGAGGGGGAAAGCAGTGTGTGGGGGATATGTGTGTGTGCATATCTGTGTATCAGTGGGTGTATCAAGCGAAGGAAGGGGGTCTGCATGCTTTAGTGCTCCTGGATGTCGTTCTCCCCCTCCTCCTGCTCCCCATTAAGAAACTCTTACTGTACGAGCGCTGTAGTGGCCAGGTGAAGAGACTAGAGACTCCCTGGGCTCAGCTGGCTGTCTCCTGCCACACTCTCTTAGCAGCTGGGCTCTTGTTTTGACACCCTGGAAAGAGGAAGAGTGAGTGAAACATTGTGTAGTGTACAATGTTTAGCTGCCAGTCTTAGTCCCCGGGGACACATACTTATACAGAAAGAAGATCTTATGTTTCAATCTGATCGGGTAACAACATGTGAGAGAACGGGAGCAGAAAGGAAGACATATGGAAGAAGAAGGAGCTGTTTTAACCCTTCATTGCAGAACTGGAGTCTAACAGATTCTGCAGACACACTTGTGTAATTTCTATTTAACAAAACCTCAGTTTTTTTCATTTTTCCCGTGGTGTGTCATTTTAGTAGTTTAAACAATTAGCTCATTTGTTAGAAGGGCATCAAATCTTTAGGATAATTATTTTACAGTATCCAATGGCTAGTTAGTTTGCAGTACTTGTGGTTCCACAGACCTCAATTTATTTTCAGTGTGTTTTTGAAAACCCTGGTCCCTTCCACAGTTTTCCTTCAGGGATGTTTTTATTATGGTCAAATTTGACAGACTGCCTAGGAAAAACGTTCTTCTCTTAAAAGGGACCAACATACCCATATAACATATTACTGGCTTGTTTTGCGACTAATGTTTATTAAAGCACTATTTTTAAGTGAAAACTTTTACATTTTTCAATAATAAATTATTATAAAGAGACAGCTTTGTGGACATAAATAATCATCGTAATATAGTTTTTTTTTAACTTACTGTACTGAAGCCACTGTAAAAGATTTTTTTGGGGCTGCATATGAGTGTTACACTTGGTTTCTCATAACTGTAGCCCTTTCATCATTATCCAAAAATAGTGCACTTACACCACTGATTAATCAGGGTTTACTTTGAATCTGCACTATGATGGTCTAATCCTTGGCTATTCCCCTCAGTATCTTTTATTTTCATGCTGTGGAGATCTTGTGATTTGCTCAGAGCATCCTGTTGTTTCTGTAACCTTTTAACAGTCTTCCTTCTGACAACCTCCCAGTCACAAGCTACTGGCTAGTCACCACATGCCAGCAGCTGCCATGAACAGATCAACTTTCTTTTTCTTTCTTTTCTCTTATATATTCAACGTCACATGAACACAGACTGTATGGAAGCATACGGGTGCATACATGCACACAGACACGTATACACACAGATGAACATAGACTTTTTCTTCTGCACCAAAACCAGCGTATTTTACCATTCTTCTAATTAAATGTGGAAACTCGAAAATGGGTTGAATTTCCATTTAAAATCATTAATTTTTTTAATGTCCTGTCCTGCCTGTAATGGAATCACATGATAAAAAAGAAAACATTTTAATTATGTTACAGCATTAAAGGTCTGGTTTAATACCAGTCATATTGTTCATATTTTTGTCATTTATCTGCAGGACATGGCAGACATCAGTGATTTCTATTATGGAGTTGTGAAATAAATCTTAGATTTTAACTTAATTTTGAAGAAAAGTCGACACCCAAAGTGACCCTACTGGCTACAACCGATAAAGCACCAACATATGGAAAAACCTTTATTAAGATGAATATACGAAGCTGAAGGCAGAAGAAGAAAACAATACCATAAAGCCAGACCCGTGTTGGTGCAATGGAAAAGTCTCAGTGGCTGAGGCTTAGAAGAGAAGGTTAGAGCAGTCTGTCCTCACTGTAAACAGCTGACACACTCTTTGTCCCTGCCTCCACGTGATCCATTCAAATGCTCATATTTAACACAAGAGTGAGATGTTTGTGTAGTGAGTAAAATTAAGACTGACACACACCTTCTGCGACTGATCATTTCACATTATTGCACTGGCAGAAAGAGAGTGGTGGTAAAAGAAGTAGCATCAGCAGTTTCAGACGAGAATGTGAAAGTTCAAACTCAGGTCTTCATCTGTCTGAGTCTCGAGTCTCTGTTGACAAAACAGAGAAGCCGTACCTTTGGCTAGTCAAGTGGATGTCTGTGACTTGTGCTGGATGACCTTAGATCTCCTCTTGTCTTGTCTTCATTTTCATCCTCAAATCTTGCCGTGACCTTACATGGTCTAATTTTCTCTCTCGGGTTTTGCTAAATCACATGATCCTGCTTGTGTGAATGAGGTCTGATTGTGTGATAAATTGGGCTGATTTGGGTGGTTGCTTCAAAAACTAAATTTTTCTTAGCTGTGAAATAATTTCCTCATGGTCTGATCTTTTTTATTTCCTTTCTCTTTCCACATCCACACAGAGCCGTATGGCCGAGAGCTTGCGCCTGTTTGACTCCATCTGTAACAACAACTGGTTCACCAACACGTCGCTCATCCTCTTCCTCAACAAGAAGGACCTGTTGGCTGAGAAGATCAAACGCATTCCTCTGACAGTGTGCTTCCCTGACTACAAAGGTCAGAACACCTATGAGGAGGCAGCTGTCTATGTGCAACGGCAGTTTGAGGACCTCAACCGCAACAAGGAGACCAAGGAGATCTATTCGCACTTCACCTGTGCCACTGACACCAGCAACATCCAGTTTGTGTTCGACGCTGTCACGGACGTGATCATCCAGAACAATCTCAAGTACATTGGGCTGTGCTAGGACCTGGCGCTGGGTGGGGGGTGGGGGTGGGTGGGCAAAGTGGGCTGCTTGGCAGCAGTTGGCCCGCCAACGGGCTGGATAAACAAAAGGCATATCAGTCTGCCTGACGGTTTATCTATTTGAAGAGGTGCAACAGAGAACTGCAAAGGAAATGAGGTAGTAAGCTGGTCAGAGCTGATGGGCCATGGTCAAGATGGGATTTTTACCCAATGTGTTTGCACTGAATATGAGTATGCAGAGACACCCAAACACACACACACACACACACACACATCCTTATGTTTGCTCACACACAGGATCCTTGGATCAACAGTCAAGCACTTGTTTGATAAGGCAACACTGGAAATTTTAGACAGCTACCCCTACCTGCCTGCCAAACCTGAGGTAGTAGGTCTGTACTGGTGGTTTTCAGTTACTTTTGTCTCCTTTATTTTATTTGCCTGAGTCAATTAATGCTGCTTTACAAGAAAAGGTTTGACAGAATCAATGTCCTCTTTTGGATTTTCACCCTAACTATGGTAACCAGTGAGTGCACCTGATGAGACATGGGGCCTGTATTTCTGAAGAAAAAAAAAATGTCAGTAGACATGATGTCACAGGGTTTCTGCCTAAAAGAGGAAACTGCCACAGTGTAAAGCTGAAGTGAAATACGTTTTCTACACATTATTTCTGTTTTGCCCCCTGGTCGACTCTCTAATGTTGTTCTTTCCCCCTCTTTCTTTTATCTATTTTATTTTTGCTTTAAAAAAAGAATATGTCTCGCAAACCTGCCTTTTATAGCAGGCCACTGACTTATAATACCAGGAGAGTGTTATGCTTGGTAGAGTCAAAAGTATTCTTTAAGATCATTCCAGTTTCCAGCAAGAGACAACAAAAACAGTGCCAAGATCAATTTGTAAATAAAACCAGATCCCATTCATTACGTTAATTTTTTGTTTTGTTTTGTTTTTATGGACAAATACATTAAAACATGCATGATTTTGTTACTTTGGGATACTAATATATTTAATTTGGGATTATGTTCCTCTTTTCTTAGGTTTAAATAATATATTCCCAAAAATATATATAAAAGTCAAACACTGTGTACGATTGTACAGTTGTCAGAGAGGAATCTATTGAAAAGAGTTATATCAATATAATAACGGTGACTATGATGTTATGATGATGATGATGATGATGATGAAAAAGATTACAATGATGATGATGATAATGGTGATGATGATTACAATGATGACAAGGAAAATCTCACTACAAAGTTAGCATGAGAGGATTCATTGGATCAAAGGAGAACATGACTGTAGAAAAATACAAAAATGAAAAAGTTCAATCTTCCTTGCATTATCTAAGTGGAAATTGTTAAACAGCCAGTCAGTATGATGTGTAAATATACTGTAAGGTACACTCTTTGTTCAAACAAATGAAAATAAAGGTTGAGTTGGGATACTGTGAGAGAGATAAAGAGAGAGCGAGAGAAAGAGAAGGAGGAAAACCCCACTCCACTCCTCCTCTTACCCTGTCTTTTCAGTTCAGAGGGTGATGTGCAAACAACTCAGCTAAGGGCTTCAGGCTTAACTTTACGGGATGTCCACTTCAACAAAAGACAAAATAATTAAAAAAAGAAATATAAAAAGGACAATAACTATGAATAAAACAACTTATGCAAATTTCCATGGTGTAGTAAATGTGTTTTTGGGTGGTGGTTGTGTCAAAAGTGATTTAAATGTGTTTGGGATGGGGGTGTTCATAGATGATGGACTGGTTCTGGCCCTCCATGCCACTGATCTTATTCTTTCATAATTATGCTGCATCGAATGCTTTGCAACCTGGAATAGAACATACTGTCAGAAATCCTTGCTTCCATCCTCAGTGTCCAAAATCATGACATAAAAAGTGTTTGTCCTCGCCATACAATGTAGCCGCTGGGGCAAGAATAATGCGGACATAAAGTATGCAATTAAATTACTCCTGAATGAACTTGGCCTATGTGTGATGGGGTGACAGCGTGCAGTGTGGTACAGATTCCACTCTAATTAGTGTGTAAACCCCAGCTGACCCAACATGTCTGCTCACGGGTCTGTCAGAGTCCCCAAATAAAAGTTTTGTTTAGAGTTAAATATCACACTTAACGTACAAATTAGATTTTATTTAATGCAATATTTATGCGGTAAAGTTTTGGCAAACATCAACCACATTGCATAAAAATTGAGAAATTGTTATGTAGAACACTTAACATGACAAGTGTCTTCTGAAAGACATTTAATGATACAATGGCTGTGATTAAACCTATACCAGGATGGCCTGCTTGGTAGAAACATCATCCTATTACAGGTTTCATTAGTGGCTTTCCGTTACTTTCATGTGGTATGAATATTTTTCATGTTTAAACATTGTTTAAGTATTGATAAGGCTTTCAGTACTGGGTCAGACTGGGGACCATGCATAAAACATTACAGCGCTGTGTGGCTGATGGTTTTTAAAATTATTTGTATTCATCTTCTATCTAATTTTAGCTTAATTTAAACATCACTGTGTGAAGAATGTCTTCAGGTCATGGGGGTATTCTTTCGTGGATTGATTTAAGCAACAGTGGGATTTTTTGAGAGATGAACATAAATAAAATCCACTGCTGAGAAGGGAGAGTTCTGCTGAAACCATGCCTTGTGACTGTCATGTGGTAGGAGTTGATGCCAACCATAAAAAAATGAGAGTTACAGAATGGGAAAATAGCTGCTAAAAAAAAAAATCAAAGGAGGTATAGAAATGTTCTCTATTTATTTATTCGAATGAATCAGGAAGTAACTTTAAGTGACATTTTAAGTACAAATGGTAAACTGGTGGGGCCTGGGGTTTTCTCCGGACTGTTTCGTCACAAGGTGGTGCTAAGCAGCTGATGTTGAAGTAATAGACTGGAAATTCACTGCCTGAAAAAATGTACATGGGGTCACTTATTGACAGTTACTCCAGTTAAAAAATTGTAGAAGTACAAATACTCAGTTATTTGACCAGTACTGTATCTACCATAGCGATGGCTCAAATTCCTAATTTGAGCATGGCAAAATTAAAATCAAGAACTACAAGAAAGGGGAACCAAATAAAAATAAACATCCTCTGTAAGACATTATAATAGCAATAATACTATAATTTATCTTAGTATTTACTGTAGAAGATGTACTATAAAAACATTATGGACAAAACAGGCCTATTAGATGTAAAGGAGCCTTACATTGAAAACCAGCTGAAAGGTTGTACAGGGTCATAGAAAGAAATGGAGAAGAGAATCAAATATACACTGTGCACAAACTATTTAAATGGAATTCCATTAAACTGTGTCACACATGGAAAGGATAATAAATGCAAAGTAGTTTGCATACTTGACACTAATGCACAGACAAATTTATGATGTGTACATATAGTAGAAGTAAAAAGCACTAGTACAACAAACATTGTAATAAATAACCAAAGTAACAGATACAGTAAAAGAAAGGTAAAGGAATAAGACTGAGCATGAGGAAATTTTCTTTCTACCACTTTGCTCTGAAAAATATGAGAAATGAGCAAAAATTTAAAAAATACTTTCTGATCCAAGCTCTCAACATTTTGTGATATCTACAGTATAACATGATGTTTAACATGGGCCACATGTCATAATGCTGTATGAGAAAGTTAGGACAGCAACTCTGCCAATCAAGGGTTCAAACTGAACAGACAGCCAAACAAATGAGATGTGATAAGATATAGTATGGAGGGATTGGGTGAAATGGAGATAAGACACAAGATAAAGATATAATGTGTCTTTCTGTCATACGGCATGATGCAATGTGGACTGATATGAAATCCAGGTGCCAGGAAGTATCAGTAAATCAAGAGCAGATTTGTAAATATGGATTAGTCTAAGTTCACTTACAGCAATAACTCTGACAGGTTGCTATAATGTTTAGGAACCCTGAAAAGGAAATACTTCTGTCTTTACTTTTAGATTCTGGAAACGTCAAAAGAGCTTTGTCCATAGATGTAAGATTTAAGCTGGGCCCATGCCAAACTCTGATTTGTCATCAGCATTGAGACATCCGATATCTAATAAAGAAAAGGGATTGAGGGTATTTCTAAAAATGTAAGTAGTTCACAAACAACCATGGGCACAAATAGAAATTCTTGGCCCTATGATGACAGTTCTGAAACAATAAATATCTATAATCCCTGGCATGTTCCACGGCCCTGTCTATTTCTAGTCCTCCTGAATCATTCAGACATTATTTTTAAAGGGAAAAAAAGAGAAAAGAAGAAGGCCCTTGCCACTAGCCTCTCTTGACCCTTTCCGTGTTGTTGACCAGCACTTATTTCCCTCTCTACTCCCCTCTATGAGATCTCTTCTAAACTGGTTTTCCTCACACCACCACATCTAGGTATGTCTTGTGATTTCTCTGCTTGCTCCTGTCCTCAGCTCCCCTCTCTTTACTGCCTCCAGATGACTCCTTCCTGTGTCTCCTCAGTGACCTCAACATTTATATCTGCCCTCTCATCCCCTCTGGACCTTCTCCCTTTTCCTCTAAGCTTGTCTATCTGCTCCCACCTTCTCCTTGGCTGTAAACCACCTGGTGAATCAAATGGACAAGCCTTCGGGCAGCTGGGAGAGAATTTCATAAGTCTGGCTTTCTTGGAAGAGTCTTAGTCTTAGTCTCATCTCCTCTCTCTCTGCCTCTATCTGCTGGCAAATTTGCCACTTCCAGTCTCCTGCTTCTGACCCATTGAAGCTCGTCTCTATCCTCTCCTCTCGTCTCAGCACTGCTCCTCCCTCCTCTGTTCACTACACAAAGAGAGTGATGACAGCCGAGGCTCATCTTCTTGGCTACCCTCTGGCCGCTGTCTCCTCCTCTGACCCCTCGAACATGTCTGCCTCAGCCCATCCTAAATGAAGTCCTAAAAAAATTCCCATGAGTGGACTTAACTTCTGCCCTCTTGACCCCACTCCATTCTCCCCCTCCCGGACCATCGCTCATCTGCTCTACTTCCTGACTGATATCATCAACCCCTCCCTGACATCTGGCTGTGAACCATCTGTCTTTGAGTCAAATAGAGCCACTGCTCTCCTCACAAAACCTTCTCTTCTTGACCCATCTGACAGCTATTGTTAGTCCCATGAAAGACTAAAATATAAAACATTGCCAAATACTGAATTGTTTTTATTTAAATTATGTTAATTTCTCAATATGTGAGTCCAGATTAGTGGCTTTTTAGCTATACAAGCCTGTGCTAAAAATGCAATAAAACACAGCCAGTGGCCAGTGAGCAATATTTTAATTACCCTTACATGTCTTTGGAGTGTAGTCAATATTATATCAGCCATTTAGGAGCAATTTCAAAATTCGTAAGAACTGTTAATAGTTTTTTTGAAGGGCATTTTCTAAAAATAAGTTAAAAAACAAACAATTTAACACCTTATTATTTAAGATTTCTCAGAAAATTACAAGACTAAGAGACTACGGCCATGCTAGTGGTGCTTAGAGCTAAATGCTAACATCAGCATGCTAACCAGCTGACAATGACAATTCATCAATACAATTCATCCTGAGGGGGACATGAATGTCTGTACCAGAGTCCTGCCAATAGTTGTTGAGACATTTCACTCAAAACCATAAATGTGAACCTTGTGTAGGTGCTAGAGGAAAAGTCTGTGGATCACTTAAAGCCATTAGGATTCATCGTTTGGGAACCTAGAATGAATGAATGCAATGAAAATTTCATGGCAATTCATTAGTAATAGTAGTTGAGATATTTCAGTTCGACCTACAGACCAACATTGCCGTCCCTAAAGGCATGCCACTAGCATGGCTACAAAATACACAGGAAAGGATCTTATCTGTTGAGGATAAACAGCTAAAATTAATGGCCACATGGATTTAATATCAAAGTTACTGATGCCGGTTTATACGTACATGAATGTTATAATCCCAGAAATATGTGTATCCCAGAAATGTGTGTTGTATTGAAATCATTTCTTTTTATCCACAGCCAGCTCGAGGCTTTCTCTGCAGGCTCTGTTGTCGTTTTGTTAGCCCTCCTCTTGTGCCAGCTGGATATGCCACGAGACTGCGGGCCCTGCAGACAAGCTGGCAAGTGAACCCTCTACAGCCTTCATCTACGAGTTTATAAAGTGAACATAACCTTAGTCTTTAGCATGTCTACATCAAGTCCTCATATATACTTCTTGTTCTCTTATGGGCCTCGATACGATGCTCCCATGGTCGAGTCAGCTCACGACTGAACCGCTCTTTTGATATTATTAACAGCAGAACAACATCCATCCTAACAAGCTAACAAAACCAGGACTCCCTGCTGTAGCCTGGATGTAATGAAAACATGAGCCTACCTTAGCAGGCCTTTGGTGATGCCTAAAGCCTTGATCAAGTGAAGTCCATCTCAGTGCTTTTGGGCATCAAAATGTGAGCCAACATTCCTCTGCTGAAGCAAAGGGTATGGATGTGACTGATATTTAACTCAACATCAGAGGTTGGGTGTGATAGCACATGGCCGACCGTTTGTAGACTGAATCATAAAAATAAGGCAGAGGGTTAGGCCTCGGTCACACCAGCCTTTATAAATTTCAGACCAAAATCCAGTCATTTCAATGGCATCCCCATGATCAGGGTTCAGCTTCCTTTAGTGTTGAAAACAAACTTCCAGCCATCCAGCATCACCTATTTTGTGAGGACGAGATGTGAACATCTGAGTAACATGTAGAAAAACATCATGTACCAGTTTATGCATTTTCCGTATTGAGTGTTAGGCATGATCAAATCAGGCTCTTCGACAATGATCACCAATACCAATCGCTGGATTGAATCACTTAACATCACAGTTGTACTTGTCACTACCAATTGACTTAATGTTACAACCAGACCAACACTTGCTGCATATTGATCTGCATCTCCCACCATTTTGGTGGCTGTGAGAGCTCAACGCATTGCAACTTAAGAAAACACATAAAACTGCAGATCAGTAAGACACAAGCAAATTAAGAAACAGATTCTACAATCTGACAACACAGTCGTCACAAAGAAACGCATTGAAAATACAGACAACACAAGCAAATACATAAACTAACACCCCCAACCCTCTGTAGCACTAGTAGGCCTGCCAGCCTGCAATGCAAGTCCCACCTAAGGGCCATCTGCAGTGTTGGACAAGACTGGAACATAAACTGTCAGACTGATGGACAGACAAAGAGACTCAGAGTGTGCTGGCAGTCGCACCGCAACAGCCAATATGGGCAATGATCACTGGAATGCTACAGCACTAAAACTGTATTGCCATTTCTCTTATAATCCATTCTCATTGATTCTACTGGTTGCTGGATATGTGGCTGTATATCTATGAATGTTGCTTGTTCTCAGGTCTCTCATGAAAAAAAGGTCTTGATCTCAACGAGACAGAAAACTAACCAAACAGCATCCTAGTAGTGTTCTACAGATAATGCTACGTCACTGTTATGCAGTTCCTGTTTGTAGACACTGGGATCAGAAATGTCACATGTCACATGTACTGAGTTATAGTACGTTGTAGATTCAGCTTTGGTTAAGCTGTCTGCCAATCATGGGTTCAGGGCAGTGTGCCTTGTGGTTGGCAGCTAGTTCAGGATGTGAAGCTGTTACTGTTTTTTTTTCCTGTTTTCTAACTTGTAGTGGCGGCTATACAAACAAAAAGCACACTCCTCAGCCTCACTATGCCGCTGCTTAATTCTTTTATTTGAACAGCTTGCTCTATATTGAACTGCAATACTTATCCAGCTCTTAGAACTGTGGCGGAACAACGTGTTGTCTGTTCACATTTCCTACATGCTCGCTTCCTCTAATTGCCATAATTTGTGGCTAGTCTGCAGAAACATTACTGTGTCTTTTAACACTTTTCAGGTGTTTGGATGTTGGCGGAATGGCCTGTAGGTATTAGTAAAAATATACTGACTTTTCCACCTGTCATTTACTGTACTGCCTACTATACACACTGTATTTCCTTTATTGACAGACTGTGAGGCTCTGTGCATCTGCTGTTATGTGAGTGAACTGGTGTGTCCCTTTTCCATCAGCATGACCCTGATTTTCTATGATGCTCGAGTAAATCATTTTCATGACTGACAGACATATCAATGTGCACGTGCATAAAATCTAATCACTGGCCTGCCCTTATAATACTAATGCAGCTCAGGGAGGGGTTAAGGCTGTGAAGCAAAAGTTGCTCTGCATCAATCACAGGTTTCCTAGTCCAATTAGGACACTCTTTTAGTTGTTGCCTTGCAAGAAACTGTGTGGGCCATCCAGATGAAGACCTGACCTGGTTGAGGACTCACCCCAAGACTCATCCTCCTTTTTATTGATCTAATTCTACTTTTTGTTGTGGTTCATTTTGCTTTATTGCAATTGGGAAAGAACCGAATCAATGCATCACCCCAACCAGCTGCCAAAGTATACGGCTGGTGTTCTATTATTTTTTTACCAAAACCAGCAATGTTGTAGTCCATCTCTCAATACTTTCTGACTTCCCTACGTTCGTCTGTGGCACTCAGCCCTAAGCCCACTGGTTCCTACTGAAGATGTAAATCTTAAAAAACAGCTCACAAGTATATTGTTTCATTTTTTAAAAAAAGGCTCAATAATTTACTAAAACATCTGGGCACTGCAGTATTTTATAAATGTTCCTCAAACAGGAGTAAATAGCGCATTTGTTAGGGACTATTTTCAGCAGCGTATTAATACATGTTTGTTTTTGTACAACAATAGAGGTACAAGCCAAATCAGGCTTTGAAATACACAGACAATACTTAGTAGGATCAGTTCATTGCTTCATTGCTGGTTTTGGTCTTTTCGTGGGATTTGTGGACAGTAACAAAAATATTGAATATCATCAGACATATTCTTTAAAGTCAGAAGAGGAAGTATGTATTATTGTTTCTCTACTGCTGCATTTCCAAAATTGGATTGGCTGGCTTAAGAGAGGCGAGGTGCCTTGGTCACACAATCGGCAGCAATGTAGTTTGAACAGTAGGTTTTTGGACCCCTTTCTGGTCAACTATGAATATATTACCACTTAAACTAGAAGATGAGAACATTCTTCATACTCTCTCTCCTGAACAAGGTGACCAGAGTAAAAATCCTCTATCTTGGTGAATACAATACCTGAAATTGTGAATCACTCCTTTTCGATAAATAACTAACCCTTACATATCAAATCCTAATTTTCATCCACATCAAGACGCAGCTGCAACCATTTCCCAATTTATCTTCTATTTATCTCCATTTCCATGGTGACCCTCCATTTCATGACCCCACTTAAAGACATGATTCATTTCCAGCCTCTGTAAGTCTTTTCATTGTCATATGTTCCATTACTTCACAAAGATTACAAAGATATGATTTCAGCGAAGCAATCCACCTATAATTAATAGGCTTACTGGCTTCCAAATTCTGGGCAATCTGCCCTCCTGCCATACTTCATTACACCAGTCTAAAAATGCCTCTAATGCTTTATCACTAACATGATCTAACCTAACCCTTTTGATCATTTTAGCCTTGATTTATCCTCTTCTAATATTAATAAAAAATGCATTTATTACAGACTCCCACTAAAAACATTATAAACTTTCTTTCCGTGTTGCTTCCCATCCATTTCTTTCTGCTTTTGACATATTCGCACAAGAGTATGTGATAGAGCTAAAAAAAAAAAAAAAAGCAAAAAAAAAAAGCAGATGCTTTTGTCGGACATAATAATTTCAAAATAGTATATGTGGAAATATATGACCAAAAACCTTTAACATTTTGTTCTTACAGTAGAAAGCTTTTGATATACTAATTGTTAATACATGGTTAAATGGAGACAATATAAAATATACATTTACTTGTTAAGCAGCTTATTTTCTTCATCAAAAACCCCAATTCAAAAGCTAACCTAAGTCTAAGTCTCCTTATTGAAATGCTACTTTCAAATGTCATTAAGTCACTTGTAAAGGGGAGATCGTGTCGACTGTCAAAGTAATTTTTCAAGCAAAAATGCCAAACATTCATTAGTTCCAGCTTCTAAAATGTGAGGATTTGCTGTGTTTCTTTGTCTTATGTGATAATACACTAAATATCTTGATTCTTTGATAAGACGTCACTTTGGACTTTGTGAAATTGTGACAGGCATTTTTCACTTTTTTCTGACATTTTGTATACCAAACAATGAATTGATAATTGATGAATAGATTAATTAAGGATTACTGCCCTAGTGTCCCACTTTGTGCCAACTGGTCTGTGGTAATTTAACTATAGTAATTGCAAACAGGCCTTTTTCACAGCAGACATTTTGACAGGAAAAGCACAGGTGTACCTAATAATATAATGATGGCGTGTGATTTCCAGTATTGGGTAATTCCGGCATTGTGCACACTCACTCAGTGACTGGGCTTACTGGGACACCATCGTTAAGCTGTTGTTAACAGTATTAGTTGCACCTGTGCTTTTCTTGCTGCGACAAGTCAAAACGTCTGCTCTGTAAAAGACCTATTTGTCTGGGAGTATGCGCCACTAAAGCTTAATATAAATTACTGGCTCCTGCATTATTACCTAATCTTATTTTTTTAGTTAGTGTAATTTTGTGCTCACATGGTGCATGTTCCAAAATAATTTGTGTTTAATCAAATTGCCACACACTAATTGATACATGGCAAACTTGGGGTCAGGCAGGGATACTGATTAGAGGAACTGATTGGATTCATGGGCTCTAGAAAAATTATAATTAAGCTGCCATGTAAAGTCTGCTGTTTCCAATGATGGGTACTTGATGGCGACAGGGTACATAGACAATCCACAGAGAGTGGGAGGAATGGGGGGGCAGGGGGGATCAGGTTTGCCGCTGCGCTCACTTAATGTGGTCATGCAGTTTTAGCAATGGCTACTTTGTCTTTCCATGTAAAAATATCAACGATTGTAATATTGGTTGATTGATGTGTGTCTTCAAAATAAAGGGTCTAAAATACTTTTCAAAAGGTGTACTTACATGCTGGACTGTCCCTAATCATTACACAATTATCATGTTTCTGGCTTCCCTCATTACAATCAACAAAACCCTAGTGTAGTTCCCTATTGGGTTTACTTTAAACATACTAAAAAATCTAAAATGGATGTTTTTGCTGTAATCCAGAGATCAGCATTGATCAGATTGTGACATGAAACCGTTGAACAACATGTCATTGTTGATAATATTGATCTATTGTTAAGGTATGCTCAGCCTGAGTGTTCAGCAAATGGGATAGGCTCAATTGAACATTGATGTCTTACAATGTGACAAATAAGCTTTATATAGCTTCCAAAGGCAAAGCTGTAAAACAAGAAGAACATTAATTACGAAAAAACAAAGCTAAGAGCAGCTAAGCTTTCTATGATAGAAATTACAGAGTATGATATGAAAGGGGATCAGGAGAATAATTCAAATGGCAGGTAATAAGCAAGCTTTGGTACATATATTTCATTCATTTTAGGCCCAGAAGTAAATCCATGAGAACCACTGACTTGGTTTAAAGGGTTGTTACAGACACCATGAAAATAATTTTTCAGAATAACATCTGTTAGCATTAGCTGGAATGCTACTATAGCAATGTGTAGGTTGAAGTTACATTATGCTAGTTTGTATTTTATCCTGCTCTTTAATGTCACTAGTTCAGAAAGTTTACCTGAGATAACGTTAGCTACATTTGGCAAACACATTTTTTTTGTCTTTTTTTTTTCTCTAAAGGTGTTGTTTGAGAGTTTCAATATAGCATATATCTCACCTTTCTTTAACGTTAGCTTGACCATGTATGTTAATTGCAGCGAGAAGGCAATCCTGCTGGTTCCACTCCTGGCTTCATGCTTCAGCCTGTATTTCAGTCACTCATTCATGGGCTGTGGGCAGTTTTGGGAAACAGACAGATTTTCTTTGACTGTTAGCTTTAGCATCCTCTAACATGACATTCCGTGAAGCCATGTTTCCTAACCTCTTCACAGCTGACTCTGGTATTTGGTAGCAAGATGTTGGGCAACGTTTCCCACTTGTTTCTACTCACTAGAAACTGATTTTCAAAATTCCTGCATGTTAAACTGGACTTACTGGACACTTCTGGGACTAATTAACAGACAAACTACAGCTGGACAGATAGAAACTTGTTAGCCTAGCAACATTAAAGCTACAAGGCAAGCTAACGTCTCACTCTCTTTTAAGTAGCATAACTGGCTCACTCGCTCCATCTGCTGTTGTGAATGGGTACATTGTTCTCAAATGCAACTTTTTCAAAGGCAGAACAAAAACATTGTTTCATCAGTTTATTTGTTTTCACACCATGGAATGGTGTTTGAAATGGACTGCCTACACACTCAATGATTCACACCCATAAACACAGTCACTAATGACTGGAAGATATGAGGATATTAACTGGGCTTTACTCAGTTGTTAGTGATATACTCTACTCTCTGTGATGGTGAGTTGCTGCCAACAGAAATCAACTGAAAGACATCCTCTGACCTACCATTTAAGCATACATAATGCAGTATAGTTCATGGAATGAGGCAACATTTAGAAATACAGGCTCCAATCTAAGGGTACTTTTTGTAATGTAATCTTGTTTTTATGCTGCCAGAGCTCTTTCAGTTTCTTCTCCCTCACATCACAACGATGCACCATTTCTGCAGTGTTGTACTACTGTGCCACCTTGTGGCTAACATATCCTTAAAGGTTTCTTGTATATACAGAAAAAGTTAGTATAGGCAAGTATTTTATTTATAATGCAATCCCATTCCTGACTCTCTATGATCTCTCCCAGGTTTTGCCACACACACTGGTTTCTGTTGAAACGTGCAAGTTAAACTGTTTTTACACACCAAACACACAAGGCTCTTCTGCTATACTGACAATGAACCCAAAGCAAGACAAGTTTCTCCATATTTTGGATTTGACTGATGTTAGTTTGTCTATTTTGTTTTAAAACTCTGTGCATCTTGTACATTGCATGTATTTTTTCTTACCCTAATCTTGATAGCCTTGCTAATATCAGAGCACTTTTCTTCCCAAATCAGTTAGATTCATACGACTTTTTCACAGTAGACATTTTGACTTTCAGGAGCAGGAACAGCACAGGTGGAACCAATAACAGTTTTCAATGCAGCAATTAACGATGTTACTTGTTACACCTGTGTTTAACAGGTCAAAATGACTGCTGTGAAAAGGCCCCTAGATCCACTGCTCTACAGCATTGTTTCCTCCCTTTTCTGTTTCCCTCACTGTTGAGGTTGAGTGGCTGTTAGTTGATGAAGAAGCTGAGGCTCAGCACATGCCACTGGGGGCTGAAGAAGGGTATTAAATGCCTAGTCCCAGCTCCCACAGTTCTGCTCATGTGAACCCCAGTGTGATCAGAGGGAGGAGGTATTGTGGTTTGACATACAGGGGAGCCTCACCAATAATGACCTGCCGCAGGGCCAGTGTGCAAGTTCCAGCTGACTGCCCTGAAGCGCTCCCTTCACCCGTGTCTACTACCCTGTGTGACATCAGCAGCTTCCTGGGTGAAAACCCCTCAGTAAGTCATGACTTGTGGTTACAATGCCCCTCTGTTGCTGAATGTTAAACCATGCCCAGAGATGGTGTTGTGATTACAACTCTTGAACCAATGCACATGAATTATGCTGGCCTGCAAGTGAACTCTGCCCCATCCTTCTTTACTGTTCATTGACTGCATAGTAGATAAGTCCAATAATTTAGTCTATCGATAAGTATCTGCTGCTTTGAAGTGAGCTTTCTTAATTCAGTCTGTGAACTACAAGATTTAGGAGTGTGTAAGAGATTTATAAAAACAAAAGGTGAAATCCTAAACAGACTTCAATTGTCAGTAGACACACACCTCCAGCTGCAGGTTAACAGATATGCAGATGTGCACAGGGGCCACTAAAAAATTTAATAATTTATATACCTAGTTTATGAACTATAATTGTGTAATTAACTTCACAGATCAATTTTATATGAGCAGTTGCACTAAAAAAAACATTCAGATCAACAACAACAATACTACCCCAACCATGGCTATTTTTGAATGTCTTTACTGAATGAGAACGCTCAAATTAATGCACTGATAGAGTGGAGTAAGGTAATTACGGCGACCCAGTGCACGCTATTATGATGGGCCCTAGTGCACACTAGTTACTAGTTATGAAGCACACACACCAGCCTGCTTATATATATTTTACCTACAATGTGTTGGATTGTACAGTCGAATGAGTTACTTAGGCTATTGTATTGGAATTAAAATAAGCCTATAATTTTGTTATAGATTGCTACTGACTATTAAAAACAAAACATGACGGAGATGGGTTTGCCTTTTCGAGGGCATATATACAGTATATAGCAAATGGCACCATATTAAATTTAATGTTCTTCTTTGAACACATCCGTTCCAACTCGCAAGAGCCCGTTCTCTACCAACGCATTGTTGGAGGGCCCACTCTCTCTATGGGCCCCCCCACTCCAGGGGCCCCAGTGCAACCGATCTGCCTGCACTGTCTATATTTACGGCCCTGCACTTATAACATTATGACAGAGAATTACAAAAGAAAGTTTACATACATACAGAAATAAAAGTTTGAGAGGATGTTTATGCATTTTGCATTGAACAACCACAGCTGAACTAAAAGCACTGGATGTTGCCTTCCTTGCCTACAGTCAATGGGTATATTAGGTTTTTGCTGTAATTTATCAGCTCGATACCAATGATGGATTGAAATGTGTTACTATAATATGCGGGACCACTGCATGCATGGACACCAAACACCAAAACAATGACGGTTTATCACCAAAGGTGTGACTAAAGTCAAGGATCATGTACATTTTTAAGATTTTCACTTGCTGTTAAATAACCATATAAGTGCTTTTTTCCCCTCTTTTCCATGTGTCATGCCATTTACTACAAACTGCATAGAGAGCCGAAGTTCTGCCCTCTTCCGGGGCAACCTCTGTTGCATGCGCTTCCATTCCACAAAATGTTTTTGAATCGAGGGTTTCTTTTACTGAATTTTCTGTAAAGCTGAAACTGAAATCTTATTCTGATCTTATTCTATCTAACTGGGTGCCCACAATAGGCCTTTTTCGCAGCGGACATTTTGACTTGTCACAGTAAGAAAATGTGTCCGATGTGAGACCGATGTGTCTCTTCAGGTGTCCCAGTAAGCCGTGACAGTGTGACAGTGAGCCTTCATGCACAATATCAGGACCCTGAAACTGAAGCATTACATAGCGTTTAAAATGTTTTGTGTCATTATGTGTAAAGCAGCCAGTGGTCTCCATTCACATCAATATATCAACAGACTTGTCAACAGACTTGCAGAGACTCGCTTAAAAAGGTAATCCATCGCGGCTGACATGTTTTTTATTGTTGTTAATGGGTTTACAAGTATGGATTGTTTTGAAAAGTCATCTCGGTGAGGTGTTCATGTGATGGTGGTGGGATGCTCTGACATCATGTAAATTCGGTATCTGTGCCCTGATTATAAACGGTTTACACTGAAACATACAGTAGACAAAGCACAATGGTGTTGAAGTCATGAAATAAATACTGTCAATAAGTCTGTTTTTTGAGGCCAGGCCTGTGGGTTTGCATCCCTGTTTCAGTCCATGGGCTCCTCTGCCAGAGTTTCCTTAATCAGACAGATATGTAGACACAGGGAGAAGTTCACAAGACACAATTGTGTATGTTTTGACCGCAGGACACTCAATCACTACTCTGTTTGCCAGAGACTACAGTATATTCCCACACTATGTAGACTACTATGTATGGGGAATGGACTCCTGCAAGAGATCAATTTCATACACTAATCAGCAGTGTTTGTGGTCTTGCTGCCCTGGGATGCGATCAACTATGTGGTGTGTTTGTCTTTTAAACACCAACTGGTTCTTGCCAGGGTCATGCTCAGGTTTCAGTCTTGGTGAACATAGAAGTAAAGTGGGCCACACAAAATCAAACACGTCACAGAAAATCTTGACCTGTTTGGAGCCATTAGAAGGCCGAAGTCTCCTCTTGGGTTTAAAATCAGCGAGTGCGACCGAGCCTTAATCCCCACAGAGCACTGGCCTCATTCCAGTGATTGATTCTCATTCAAGTGAATATTGATTGTCCCCATTTTACATTTTTAAGCAGCCATTTGTAACAGTACCAGTCTGATAACCCCCATCTCACTCCCTTACATCTCTTCCTCTCCACACCGTCCAGGCTGTTACATTTTGATATAAAGCTGTGGTGGTTTTCATTTTTTCGTCTTTATTCAGCCTTTTTGATGTGGAACATCAACACAACACAAATCATATGCTTATGCTTTGGCTCCCTGTTAACCCTCCATAACTCCATTTGGTGCCTGCCCTCCCCTTCTCTCCTGGGGATAATGCACACTTTGCCTTCATTTTTTGCAGTTCAAAATGACTATAATTTTACCGCACTGTTTTGGTTTTACTGTTCAGATACAAACTCTATTTTACATACATAAATTCATCAGTTTTTTTTTCCAACTCCAAATCAGAAAGTTTAAAATTTAAATGTTTATTACGTACATGGTTTCTACCATACCCTTTTTCATAAATCACATTACCAATCATTTCCCTTCATGCCAGCGGATTAACAAAAACAGTTTTTAATTGCTCTCTCTCCTATTTTCTCCTCTCCTCTCCTTTCCTCTCCTCTTCTCCACACATCATCATCTGTGACAGAGCACTATAACCTTGGACATGTCAGCATTATAATGACAGATAAAGCTGCAAGCAGCAATTCAGTGGGTCGAAGCAGACCAGAAATGACTGGAACATAAGTGGTGAAAGATGACGCACATGTGGAAGGTAGGTTGGTGTAAGAAATCTGGTGCAAATGGGATTTTGTGCCTGGAGCAGTGGGGTTACTGCTAGATCTGCCAAGAGTAAGGCAAATTAACTGTACACTGAGTTGCAAGACTATTAGGTACACCTAATGCATTTCAATACGACAGCCTTCAATAAACGAATAACTGCTTATTAAGTGCAAATTAGATGACATTTTACTCCTTTTTGGGGGGGAAGGGTTGGTTAAGGCCATTTAATTATATGACTAAATTAATTAATTACTTTCTTAATTACAGTAGGTTATAATTAGGGTATTTCACATTTTGAAGATGCACTTACTTCAAGGCCGTTGTTGCTTAGGTTACACAGCTATGGGGTTAAAACCTAAATGGGTATTTTCTGGGTGTTGAGAAGTCTAGAGAAGAGGTCTAATCAGGCAACTTAAGTTGGGTGGACTATGTACAGTAGGGGCTTCGACACTATGTGTGGTTTGTCTATCAGACGTGATGCAAATTGCAAAACAAGACAGAGGAACAAACAGTTGTGGATGAAGTACTCAGATCTCTTACTTAAGTTAAAGTAACAATACCACAGTGTAGAAATACTGTTACAAGTCCTGCACGTCAAAATCCAAAAGTATTAGCATCAAAATAAACCTAAAGCACCAAAAGTAAAAATACTCATTATGCAGATTGGCCCATTTCAGAATAATGTACGTATATTATATAATTGGATTATAATTATTAATGCATGAATGTGTACATCACTGTAATATTGCAGCTGGTAAAGGTGGAGCTAATTTTAATTACTTTATTACTGCTGTTTGTGGATTTCCCCCAGAGGAGAGGATCAAAAAGTCTTATCTTAACCTATACTATAAGTAAGTAACTATAACTGAAATCATCAAATCAATGTAGTGGAGTTAAAAGTACAATATTTCCCTCTGAAATGTAGTGTTGAAGTATAAAGTAGCAGAAAGTGTAAATACTCAAGTAAAGTACAAGTACCTCAAAATTGTACTTAAGTACAATATTACTCAGTTACTTTCCACCATTGGGAACAAACTTTTTTTTAAACAAGGTGAATACTTAAATATCTGTACCTCATTTGTGTGAGCTCATTGTCACTTGCATCCTGGATTAGTTTCACTATCCTGTAGAGACACCTAGTGGCTGCACATAGTACTTTCTTTACATTTGTACAGTAATTTTTTAGTTTTAATTTTTTTTTTTTTTTTGTTTACAGGAATCATACATGCCTTTCTTTGGAAGACGTATAACATGATGGTCATCTATTTTTTGATCTCTTTTGTGCCCTCCTTCACACATTGGCCTTTAGACCAATAATTAACGCACAAATCAACACTTGTGTCTTTAAGGATAAAGAGGAACATTTAGTTTTCACTGTGGGTGGGGTTAGGTGCTTTTTACAGTAAATGAGAAAATGTTTCCTTGCTGGTAGACCTATTTAGAGACCAAAAGTGAAGACCTCGCTTTGATATTTTATAAGATTAATAATAATACAGTTAGTCATCTTGTGCCTCTTTCTGGATTACTCTGCTGTTGTGTGGACGTAAACGGCCAAAAATGTCCTCTGACACCCAAAATATCAGTGAGATGTGTTATCAACAGCTGTACTTATCAGAGAGTCCTGTTTTACTTATTGACAGAGGTGTCAAAGTCAGTGTGAGGGGACAGGGGGCGGGCAAATGAGGACTATGTAACAGAGCTTTTATGGGTTAACATACCTAATCTTATTTCTATCAGGAGGCAGCTACTCAGTTAAAAAATACCTACATTTTTACACTATATGATATAACTTCTTTTTTTGGACTAAACTGCTTTAGTTTTGGAAAGTGTTATATCTGTCACTGTATAGCTTTGAATTGAATTGAATAAAATTTAATTGAACTGAAGTGAATTCACTCAAATTGAGTTGAGCTGCAGTGCAGATGGAGTTAATCTGTAGGTCCTTTGTTTTAAAGGAACACCTGTTTCTTTACTTGTGGTATTTCCTTGTGGATTGATCATTAACAACATTATTTACTAAAAGGTTACACATTTCAACGCATCCATTTTCACATCCACACTCATGTAGCAGCAAGGTTTATTTGCGCATCCAGCTACACTTTCAGCAACATCTGGTAATTTATTATATAAACACACACTCTCTGCTTTTCTTCCCCTCCCAAACCCTCATCTTTCCCACACTCTTACACACACACACACACACACACACACACACACACACACACACACACACACTCACACACACACCGCCACCAAAGGTATATAAGTGTCTGTGCAGGTGCTTCAGTCAAAGAGGAGCGACTCCAGCAACACGCTCTCTGGTCACCCTCTCAGCAAAATGTCTCATGATTATTTTGGATTCTCCTTAATAAGGAGCAATGCAAGAAACAGCACATCCACCGTGGTGCTTAACAACGCAGCAGATATCTCCGTTATTGTGATTTACTTTGTGGTTGTCTTGGCTGTCGGAGTATGGGTGAGTTGTTCAGTCTTTCAGCTGACCATTCCTTAAATCCTTCTTCTCTGTGAATAGTTAACTCCTGGTTTTATAGCTGTGAGAGTTGTAGTTTGTTTTACTTTAATTTATGAAATTCAAAGAAATCCTGTCGGCATTGAGCAATAAAAGAAAATGTAATAACAATTTATATGTTGGGGAAGTGAAAATAATAGTTATTTATGTGCTGATATAAGAGGCATCTCACTTTTAGCAACAAAGGCCTAGTTTTTTAGCACCTTTACAGCAGCACTTTGGAGTATATGAGACGTAATGGAGTGGACCGATGTTGTGCAATCATAGCATCTTACTCAACAGCCTAGTTCATAATCACTTTATAGCAGATCAGAGTACTTTTACACTTCAGAATGCACATATTTAGTTAAGTTAGATTCATTTATAAGCAGGAATGTCCACTGCAATATATCTGAGTTATATGCAGTGATTTTGTTCACTTTTTTATTTGATAACTCTTAATGCAGCTGTATATTAAATGAAATGTAATCATTAACAAATATGCAGTGACTGTTGGAAAAGTGTGTGAGACTTTTGTACAAATGCATTCATGGATTTTCTAACGTGTGCCCTTCTCCTGTTGCAGGCTATGGTCCGCACCAACCGAGCCACTGTCGGTGGCTTCTTCCTTGCGGGGAGGAGTATGGTGTGGTGGCCGGTGGGTATCTTTTTGCTCAGAGAGTCACTTTCATGCTTACTGAAATTATGCTCTATCTTACTCTTTCAATCTTACAGCAATAAGGGGTATTATGGTGGCAGAGACGCATGCTGACTGATAAGTTCTTATTGTTTTGTGCTAATAGATAGTGTAAAATATGATGCCCTGTGTCATAATGGAGGCACTTTGTGTAACATTAGGTTCTATTAGAGCAATTAGGTGTGTAAATCATCTAGTTATTATACACTGACTACGTGACATACCATAAAAGCTTGATCAGCTGGAGTCTTCAATGCCTTTCTTGTTATCAGATGCATTCCAAAAAAGTTGTGAGAGTTTTAGAAATGATGTTTGCATATTATTTATAACTATAACTATGCACTCCACAGATCGGAGCATCACTCTTTGCCAGCAACATTGGCAGTGGCCACTTTGTAGGAATTGCTGGGACCGCTGCAGCTGCAGGATTAGCCATTGGTGGATTTGAATGGAACGTGAGTAATCGTGTCTGATGTGTCAATTACCATTATCACTTATTACACAAATGTGTTTCTAACCTCTGACACAGATATGATCAGTTATCTCTGTCAGGTGAGCTGATAAGTCTGTAGATTATAGTTGGAAGGAAACAGAAGTCAACTTTATCTTTATAGGAACATTTTGAGTAAATGGTGACATTGATTTTTTAGTGGTTGTGTCTTTGTTTTTTTGTGTGTTTCAGGCTCTTATAGTGGTCGTCATTCTGGGATGGCTCTTTGTGCCCATCTACATTAAAGCTGGGGTAAACAGAACACACATGCCACATGTTGGACATATACAACTCCTTACTCTTTACACATATATATATTAATTTCACCTATCCAAATATAATATTATTTATATATATCTTTAAAGGCAGAAAGATAGGGCATTTGTTACAATGCATGATTAACGTTTCCAGAACAAATAGGAGAGGGAGGTCATAAAAGCAACATTAGCGGAGGAAAGTAAGTAAAACAAACACAAATACAAATCTAATTTATTATGGATGTGTTTAGGTGGTCACCATGCCTGAGTACCTGAAGAAGAGGTTTGGAGGACAGCGTATTCGCATCTATCTCTCTGTGCTGTCTCTGTTCCTGTATGTTTTCACCAAGATCTCAGTAAGTCACTGTGACACCACATCTTAAACCTCAGTGATGTCCTCTATTTCATGTACCAGTATCGTACGTTATTGAGTGAAATTATGTGTTTTCTCCTCTCATCTCATCTCCACTCAGGCAGACATGTTCTCTGGCGCCATTTTTATCAACCAGGCTCTCGGGCTGAACATCTATCTCGCTGTTGTCATGCTGCTATTGATTACTGCGCTGTACACTGTCACAGGTGTGTCTCCTTAGGATGCATTCACCTCCTTTTCCACAAAACTCACGGTTCACTCATAAACTAAAGCCAGAAGTCTTATCTACTTTACAGTATGATTGGCACCACAACTGGGGCTAAAGTTCTCAAGGCCAAATGTAGACATGTAGAGAGTCTCTCTCCTCCTGGCTGGTTTATCTGTGGTGCGTTATTGTGGTTAATTACCCATGAACCTGCGATAAGTATGAAGTGGCCTTCAGTTGCTATTTTGTAATAATGCATCCACACCTGAACTGAAAGAGCACTTACGTAACACAGCTTAACACTGAATACCTAATTCAGCGTGATGAACTGGATCATGTACAAAGATAACTTAATTTTCTTCTTCAGTTATGTTCATTTCAGTTATGCGCATTAGTATTGATTTTGAATGAAAATGTATGGATTGTTAACATATATTGTATCTCAGGTGGATTGGCTGCAGTGATCTACACAGACACCTTACAGACCATCATCATGATTGTTGGATCATTCATCCTTATGGGCTTTGGTAATATGATATTTTCTTTTTTTCTCCTCGTACTCGTTTGCTTTTTTATTCGTTATTGTGACAAGACTAATCCTGTTTGTGACGTCAAATTGCTGAAGAGTAAAAATGACTGTAAGTTAGTCTAACTTGCACACATGTCCTCAGCTTTCCATGAGGTGGGGGGCTATGCAAGCTTCCTGGAGCGCTACATGGAGGCCATCCCTTCTATCACGGCTAACATCAGTGCGAACTGCTACGAGCCTCGGCAAGACTCATTCCATATTTTTAGGAATGCGATTACAGGAGACCTGCCGTGGCCGGGCCTTGTGTTTGGGCTCACCATTCAGGCCACCTGGTACTGGTGCACTGATCAGGTCAGTCAAGCAAATGGGCAGTATTGTTGGGCATTTGCGTGACCACTGTGATAACTGTGAGGATACTTTTCTCGTGCTGACTCAGTGACTAGCAACAATCCACGGTCATAAACACACACGCACAGGCTCATTCAATTGATTCCCACACATTTGTACACACATTTATGCGCCTTTATCTTACCTGTTTTTGCCAGACTCACTCAAGCGGTCTGAGATGGCCTGCTGTAAGAGGACAGACATGCTTTTAGTTAGACCTTAATGCACTCCCAGAGACTGAGATAAGATTAACAGACAGAGACTAATGCTGGATCTCAGAGAAGAATGAGATGCTAATTCAAATGTTGACATCCAACACACACATAAACACATTATGGTCAGCCTACTTCATCCCTGTTCAGCTAGCAGAAGAAAATAACTGGCTTTTTTTACATGTTTTATTTACTCTGAGAGAGAGAGAGAGAGAGAGAGAGAGAGAGAGAGAGAGAGAGAGAATAGTTTGCAGGCCATTAAAACCATTTTTTCATCCATTTACCCATCCAATCTACTATTCATACTGAAGTAAAGGTACAGAGGTATAGGCAACAACATGTACTTTAAGTATCAAAAGTACTCATTATGCAGAATGGTCTCTGTCAGTGTTATATTATCATGTTGGATCATCATTGTTGATGCATTGGAGCTTATTTTAACTGCTTTATATAGCCTACTGTTGTCAGGTAGTTTAATCTATAATAATGCATCATATTCTGCAAACTTGTTTTGTATTTAAAATCTACCTAAAGTTGTAAGTAAGTACAGTACTTGAGTAAATATATTTAGTTACTTTCCACCACTACCTGGCACTACTGATGTTTTCCCAACTGTTGTTTTTCTGTAGGTGATTGTCCAGCGCTGCCTCTCAGCCAAGAATTTATCTCACGTTAAGGCAGGCTGTATCTTATGTGGCTACCTGAAGCTGCTGCCCATGTTCCTCATGGTTTTCCCCGGGATGATCAGCAGGATCCTCTATGCTGGTGAGTGTGTTGTTGCAAGTTTATTATGTGGCTCATGTAGGCTGAAGCAGGCTCACTGGCTGAAAGTACTATTGCAGCTCATGCACATCTTACCACAGACACAATGGTGGATTAAAATATTTCTTAACATCTTGCCTGATCTTATTCTTTTTTTTTCTAGACGTGGTGGCGTGTGTGGAACCAGCTGAATGTGAAAAATACTGTGGGGCCAGTGTGGGCTGCACCAACATCGCTTATCCCAAGCTGGTGGTGGATCTCATGCCCAATGGTGGGTGGCTAAAGACCTTTGTCTTATGAGCTGAGAATGCAAACGGCAGCCTTTTTCTTCAAGTTATCTTTCCCCATTGTAATCTGTTATTCTGTCTATTTCAGGTCTGCGAGGTCTTATGCTGTCCGTGATGCTGGCCTCTTTGATGAGCTCACTTACCTCCATCTTTAACAGTGCCAGTACTCTCTTTACAATGGACATCTACACTAAAATTCGCCGCTCAGCCAGTGAGAAGGAACTCATGATTGCCGGCAGGTAAAACCCATGTTTGGGGTTCAGTCTGATATGATTTCAGATGATGAGAATTTATATGTGCCTCACTGCCACTACCTCCAACGTGTGTGTTTGACTGTGTATAGAGTGTTTATCTTGGCCCTGATTGGTGTGAGCATAGCATGGATCCCTGTGGTGCAGTCAGCCCAGAGTGGTCAGCTCTTTGACTACATCCAGTCCGTCACCAGCTACCTCACGCCACCCATTGCAGCTGTCTTCATGCTTGCCATCTTCTGCAAACGTGTCAATGAGTCTGTGAGTTTCCACTTCAATCATCTCTTTATTTGCACATTTCAGTGCAAATAAATAATAATTCAAGTGCAATCTACCACCTGTTCCATATAAACAAAGTCTAAGAGTCTACAGCCAAGCTAGCAGCTCTGTGAGGCTGTACTGTTAAGCAGGTACAATGTTTACTATATTAACCATCTTACTTTAGCATTTTAGCATGCTAATGTTTGCTAATTAGAACAAAAAAGAAAAGTATAGCTGAGGCTGATGGGAACCAAAGTACTGGATACATTTTGACCTGATGATGGCACAAGTTGAAAAGTCCGGGGATTTCCAAACTGATTACAATTCATCCTGAGGGGGACGTGAATGTGTGTACTAAACTTCATGATAATCCATCCAATAGTTGTTGAGACATTTCAGTCAGGACCAAAGTGGTGGACTAGCTGACTGACCAACAATCATTGCATCCCTAGAGCCACGCCACTAGCATGGATAAAAATGGTGAAGGGAACTTTTGTGTGAGGTAAAATTCAGTCCATTATAAAGATCTGAAGAAATTTCTGCCAAAGGTCTTTGGTAACATCTTTGTTTTTACTGCTTCCTCTGACTTCTTGTGTAATTGGGTGTCTTCTGACAAAGAAGTTGAGTAGCAAGGACATGTGTTATGTAATCTGAGAAAGTGGGGCTGGGGTCAAAAGACTTTCTTTTAAAATGTGGTGTGAACACAGACCCCCTGTTGATTTGATTCTTACTCTCATGATCGTCACATTAGCTCAGGCAAAACCCTGAAGTCATGAACGCCATCAGCTGATCAGTGTCAGTTATCAGCAGATTCAGACCATCACCAGTCACATTCAAATAGGTCAGTGAGGAGGTTTTTATAATCTGACAAACTCACTCTCACTCATGCTGCTGCTATTACAGCCTCAGCTCATCTCTCCAGCTTCCTCCTGGCCTGGTTTCTTGTTAATCATATTTCCAATCATGACTTGTCTTGCAGTCTGCATTATGTATATTTCATACCTGAGTTGAATGCATCTGCTGGATACCGCTCCATGTACTACTGTGGTGGTTCTGTGGCCCGACAGAATCCATTACATGCTGTTAGGATTTATTTAGGAATGCATCCTCAAGAGCAGAGCAATAAATACAACCTTCTTACCATATTTTGCAAGAATGGATAAAGTCTCCTTTTTTTCCAGGCTTGCGGCATGGCTCTAGAGATGCCAATTATGGGTTGGTTGGTGTGTCTACCAATTTGGTCCAGACTGAAATATCTAAACAACTATTGGTTGAATTGCCATTAAATTTTGCTGAGATATTCATGGTCCCCAGAGGGAGAAGCCTACTGACTTTGGTGATCCTCTGACTTTTCCTCTAGCGCCACCAGCAACGTTGATATTTGTGATTTTGAGTGAAATGTCTCAACAACTATTGGATGGATTGTCATGAAATTTGGTACACACATTCATGTCCCCCTCAGGGTGAATTAAAAATGTTTTGGTGATCCCTTAACTTTTCATCTAGCGCCATCATCAGGTCAAAAATGTTATTTTGACCAATACTTTGGTTTATGACTAAATACCTGTAATGCTAATAACATTCCTATCAGCTTCAGCTGTACTTGTGTTTAGTGCTAATTTGCAAATGTTAGCATGCTAACACGCCTAAACTAAGATGGTGAACATAGCAAACATTACACTGTTACACATGTTAGCATTGTCATTGTTGGCATGTAGCCATGCTAGTGTCATAAAGTACCGCTCTACCTACTAAGACTAAAGCTGTGTCTCAAGTCGCGTACGTCCGTTAGTACACTTACATGCAGAAACTGTGTACACTATGTACTGAC
The DNA here is from genome assembly GCA_008360985.2 of Macquaria ambigua. NCBI lineage: Eukaryota > Metazoa > Chordata > Actinopteri > Centrarchiformes > Percichthyidae > Macquaria > Macquaria ambigua. The sequence goes on along the minus strand of VMKM01000626.1, from coordinate 57,312 downwards.
TTGTGTAGTGTGTTAATTTTGACAGGGTAGTGTTGTCCCAAATCGGATACTGCTGTTGTGTACTTACTGGAAATGACGATCGCAACCTTTGACCGCATCTTCTTCTTCTTCTTTCTAATGACGGATTGCAACCGGGCGGAGCATTATCGCCAACATTTACCGCGATTGCCGCACGCTGAAAATCTGCCAGCACGTTTCCTCCCTTGACTTCAATTCAATTATATTAAAAATGAATGAAAAATGAACGGGCTTTTACTTTTGGCCGTAACAATCGCAACATTGCCATTGTCATATGTTGGTGGTCCTCCCCTTCCGCTATGTGACCAAGATGGTGACCGTTGATGGTGAGAAGTGTGCAGCGTTCCACACTCAACTTTCTGGCCATTTTGTGTACATCATCCGGGTACTTATAGTACACTGCATTTTGCCATACTTACCAGTGTGAACGCACTTATGCACTCAAAATACTAAGTTGCATGGCTGTAGACTCTTAGTCTTGCTATGGTCTAAACTGAGTTTTTCTTACTTTTTTCTTTCCTCAGGGTGCATTTTATGGCCTTATAATTGGCCTTTGTATCGGCCTGTCCAGGATGATTGCTGAGTTTGCTTATGGGACTGGCAGCTGTGTTAGCCCGAGTAATTGTCCCACCATCATATGTGGAGTCCACTACCTCTACTTCTCCATCATCCTGTTTGTTGTGTCCTGTATCATCATCCTGGGAGTCTCTCTCATGACCAAACCCATCGACGACAAGCATGTACGTGACTGCGCTGAGATGAGGCTGGATAAATCATTAATGTGCTAAACATGACCACTCACTGAAAGACACTGCAATATCCAACTTTATAAATATTTACTTTCAACCCATGTGTTGTATGTCTAGTTGTATCGGCTGTGCTGGAGCCTGAGGAACTGTACGGAGGAGAGGGTGGACCTTGAACAGGATGATTGGGTCGATAACACTGAATCCGATTATATGGACATAGACGGTAATCAGCAGACATACAGTATAAACATAATATAGATGCATTCACACATGTATACACGCACAAGCAGATTTTCTTCATCGCCTTTGTCTCTTCCATCGCAGAACCCCAGGAGGAGCCAGGCTTGTGCAAGAAGGCAGTGATGTGCTTCTGCGGCCTGGAGCAGCAAAAAGCCCCCGAGCTGAGCGCAGAGGAGCAGGCGGAGCTGCAGAAGAAGCTCACAGACACCACAGAGATGCCTCTATGGAGGAACATTGTCAACGCCAACGCCATCATCCTCCTGTGTGTGGCTGTTTTCTGTCATGGTTTTTTCGCTTAGGGAAACTCGACTGACCCCAGTTGCTCTCGGATACTGTAAATTAAATTTAAGTTGAGCATTTTTTATGAATGCAATTTATGGCCAGATGTGTTCAGATGTGTGCAAACATTTCTATTCTCTATCATTACTACTGTATGTACAGTATGTCGTGTATGGCTACTGAACTCCTGCAGGACATTAATATATATTTTTATATATATATAAGTATATGCCTGTCTAAAATTCTAAAAATATTTCAATACTGTACACAGGTCTGGTGTGAACCTTTTTAAGGTATATCATTTTTCATTTCGGTTACCATTGCCATTTTGCAGCTTAAGTAAACCAGTAAACCATACTGTAATATATGAACACATATTACACCTAAAACACGTTAATACTGAATAATAATAATAACATTGTGCTGACCCCCTGCACAGTTGAAGGTCTTCCAGTGTTAACTATGAGTTTTCTTCCTTGTCTTTACTGTTGTGATTGTGAGCATAATGAAGGAGGGCAAACGTGTACGTTGAGTGGAGCTGCAGGGTGACTCATGCTTGTCTTCACCTGAAAAGAGTGCACTCACGCTGCTCGTAGTAACGGAAATGTATTGTTTAATTTGTGATAACAGCCACAAGTCCTTGCTCACGTGAACTATAAACTATAACTATAAAATAATCTGGCTGCTTTATAGCTTACAGCAGTAATGTGTGTCAAATTTGATCAAAATGACTGTCCATTCTCATTCAGTTCAATACTGGAAATATAAATGCTTCTTTACTGTCTCATGGACTTTCTAGTTTACATGTAAGTGACGAGAAAGTGAATTAACCCAGGTCCATTTTTATGTGTTTTAATTCGGCACGCTGCCTTAAGTCATAAAAAAAGAGCAATCATGTGATAAACTAAATGCCGGAAACTTACCTGTGATACATAATAAATGTGGGTTTGAGGACAAGAGACAAGATTTTAAAATTCCTGGTAATTACGGTATTTGCTACCTCATTCTAAAGCCTTGTTTTTCTTATTATGTGTGCTCAAAGTCCTATCACTTCTTAAATCTATGCACCATACTGGATGTTGTTTTAGGTGTTAATGAATAAAAACATCTCAGGGAGGAAGGGTTTTGAATTCCACAGAGCATTGACTCTGACTCTCTTTGCTTCCCTCTGGTGGTTCACTGGTGTTCCTGCTGACAATGTACGACTGGTTTGCTGTTTATTTCACAGCGCAATAAATTTCTGGTAAAATCTTTTATGTGCTTGGTAAATAAATGCTGAATGACAAACACATGATCCCTTTTTAATTTACCATAAGACCTGTGAGTCATTCCCAATATGACACATTAATATCTCGTTCTTATCACTGACTCTGTGGTTAATGTAGACTTAGCAGTAATATAGGCCTTGAATACATGCACCACTGTTGAATGATTTATGATTTCTGCCTTGGACTCGCATGCCTTGTTCTCTGTAGTTTTATCTCTGTTATCCCTGCCTAATTATCCACCAGCTGCATATTACTTCATATCTGTTTGAATCACACTCCTGGCAGTGATTCTGCTGGCCCGCATCGTGACTAAGTTTAACAATCCACAGTCAAAGGTCAACATGGAGGCTTGTCTCGCTCTCAAAGTCAGATGTGACACTTTTTGTTTCAGCGCTAGAACCCAGACGCCATCTGTCAGCCACCTTTACCCACAGTGATGAGTAATGAAGAGACAAGACATGTTTTGAATTCTTTGAAAATCGCAAACAGAGATTGAATCGATTGTGATAGAAAGCCTAGTGGAACAGTTAGTCAAGAGCCTAAAAAAAATTAAAGTATTGATGAGGAAGTCATTATTCTTTACATCTTTGTCTTATGTACTGTATGTTCTTTCTAGGCTTTGTTAACCCAGGCTGCTGTGTAAGCAGTAAGTCACCCTGGTAACTGTGGAAACTGTCCACATGACACATCCTGAGAAAGAGGTTGAGATGTCTCACTCTACAGGGGACATGGGAGCTATTAGAGGTGGTAATTTTCAACATGTAACATCTTTCAAAATAGGACATCCGAAGCATTCATATGAATGGCTGTCAGCCAACAGTGTATTTTCTGATACTCCTTATACCTTAAAATATTCTAGCTGTATATCCGTGTTTATGTCATTCTCCTCAAACTCATATGCAGTGACATTAAACTGAAGGTTGAGGGTTGTACAGAGGATCTCATTATTGTATTTGGAAATAAATTTACACATTTTAGATTAAATTAAATTAGATTCATCTTTATTGTCACTGCACACAGTAAATACCAATATAACAAAATTAAGTTTAGCATCTAACCAGATGGTGCTAACAGTAGCAAACGTACATGTAGTTATATATTAAAAAAAAACAAATGTACAGAATGAACAATAAGAGGTATTTATAGTAGGCAGGTATGTAGAGTAACTGTGATATATACAAAAAACAGCAGCTATGATATTATGTATTTTGGACTTGGTTTAGGTCTGAAAAAGCCGCTACCAATGTTAGATTCCACCTTAACAAAACACCAAATATAGCTAAATTTAACTAGTATTTATTTAATGACAAAATATGCTTTCTTATCCTCTTCAGCCTGACAACTGGTTTACTGAAACAGGTAAAGTAGAAATCAGGCCTTGTTGAGAGAAGTATACCTCAGGGTGCGCTGGGGCCTCTTTGCATGTGACAGGTCTCATTGTCCTAGCAGCTACAATTATGTAGGTCTTCAGTTCCTTATAGCTACCTCTGAACTGCACTTCACCTCTTAAGACACCAGTGAGAAGATTCTTGAAGAAGAAAACAACTCACACACTCCACTTCGCCATGGTTTATGGCCAACTGAGTTTGCTTGGCCATAAAGCTCCTACACACACATTTTTGAAGTTTTGGCCCACTGACATTTGCAAAAAGTTCATAGTAACAGTGTTCTTGGTCTATTCTTAAACAAACAACAATTAACCCTGCTGCAAGTGCTTTTCATATCTCTTACACTGTGAAAACCTGGCTTTTCCACTAGTTGTGCACCAGTATTTTCAATAAGTTACTCATATTTATAAGATTATAACGATTAGAATTTCATATAAAGAAAACATGAGGTCCTCTTTTTGTGCTAAATACATTTTAAAACACAGTTGTTTTAAAATATTAAAACATTGGTATGGATTACAATTGATTTGTAACTTGTAATGAGGTTGCACATTTAAGAATTGGAGCTGTAGGTGTACGGGGCATTACTAAAGTTAAAAAAGTAAATATATCTTTGATGGCTTTCTTTCATTAATTGCTCCTTCAAGAGGAAATAAAGCCCCAGCAGCTTCTTTCTGTCAACAATGCGGTCCCACATAAACACATAACTTTCTGCCAGCGTTCGACCAGTTTTGTTTATTTCATGTGAGAGATTTTCTGTTTTTGTGTTTTTGTCTGTTGTTTGAAGTTGGTGGGACTCGTGATGTCACATACGTCTGTGCACCAATCAGAATTTAGCTACATTTGAAACAAAGTTTGATGACAGTTGTGGGGTTGTTTGCTAATGTGACCAGGCCACTGTCGCTCAAATCTGATCAAACCACACCCACATAGTTCTGAAGAAGCAGATTAGCTAACTTTATGAGTGTTAAAACTTTTATTAAATAATAACTACAATAAATGTAAAAAGAAATGTCAAAACTTTACCTTTGATTGATGCATATTTATTCATTAGCAGGGTTGAGCAAGTTCCTTGAAAATGTAATCAAGTACTCTTATTATTCACTGAAAAAGTAATCCCGTTACTTCACAATTAAAACAATGTAGTAAGTTACATTACTTATTACTTTAGTTACTCAGCACAGCTTTCTCAAAATAACCTTTAAGCAACCCCAAGTTGCATCTGTGGTATTTCATATGTGTGGAAATAGAGAACAGGAAACTGTGGTTTAACGAGCAGCCAGCTTAACATTGCAGTTGGAGGTATTTACTGAACTGCTAGCTTAACATTGCAGTTGGAGGTATTTACTGACCATCAACAGTTATCTTAGCATTACAGTTGGAGGTATTTACTGAACTGCTAGCTTAACATTGCAGTTGGAGGTATTTACTGACCATCAACAGTTATCTTAGCATTACAGTTGGAGGTATTTACTGAACTGCTAGCTTAACATTGCAGTTGGAGGTATTTACTGACCATCAACAGTTATCTTAGCATTACAGTTGGAGGTATTTACTGAACTGCTAGCTTAACATTGCAGTTGGAGGTATTTACTGACCATCAACAGTTATCTTAGCATTACAGTTGGAGGTATTTACTGAACTGCTAGCTTAACATTGCAGTTGGAGGTATTTACTGACCATCAACAGTTATCTTAGCATTACAGTTGGAGGTATTTACTGAACTGCTAGCTTAACATTGCAGTTGGAGGTATTTACTGACCGCTAATTTAACATTACAGTTGGGAGGTATTTTGACCATCAGCGAAGTTACGCCAATATTACAGTTGGAGGTATTTACTGAACCGCTAGTTTAACATTACAGTTGGAGGTATTTACTGACCATCAACAGTTACCTTAATATTACAGTTGGAGGTATTTACTGAACAGCTAGTTTAACATTACAGTTGGAGGTATTTACTGAACCGCTAGCTTAACATTGCAGTTGGAGGTATTTACTGACCATCAACAGTTACCTTAATATTACAGTTGGAGGTATTTACTGAACAGCTAGTTTAACATTACAGTTGGAGGTATTTACTGAACCGCTAGCTTAACATTGCAGTTGGAGGTATTTACTGAACCGCTAGCTTAACATTGCAGTTGGAGGTATTTACTGACCATCAACAGTTATCTTAGCATTACAGTTGGAGGTATTTACTGAACCGCTAGCTTAACATTACAGTTGGAAGTATTTACTGAACAGCTAGCTTAGCATTACATTTGGAGGTATTTACTGAACCGCTAGCTTAACATTACAGTTGGAGGTATTTACTGAACCGCTAGCTTAACATTGCAGTTGGAGGTATTTACTGAACTGCTAGCTTAATATTGCAGTTGGAGGTATTTACTGACCATCATCAGTTATCTTAATATTACAGTTGGAGGTATTTACTGAACAGCTAGCTTAGCATTACAGCTGGAGGTATTTACTGAACTGCTAGCTTAACATTACAGTTGGAGGTATTTACTGAACAGCTAGTAATTAACTTGACTTATCAAATGTGTATATTTCTCCTCTTTTGCAGAGACTAGCTGCCTCCCCACACTTGCAGGAACTGGCACCAAGTTAATACATCTCTGACCAGTCTGTCCACTGAGCCCACAGAGATTAAACTGACATCAACGCTCCATCAAATTCCTGGTAAGACTGCAAAACTGAATATAACCCCAAAATGTCGAAGCACTGAATTCCTGGTAACACATTACTTCCCATATTTAGCAATTATACGCAGAATACAAACATTTAATAAACACACTACGATGTAGTTGTATGTAGCTATAAGGACATTTTTAAGTGCTTACTGTTATACAGTATTTGTTAGCAATTATACAAAAATAATGCTTCCTATGAAAACATTTTATAGTGTTACATCTGTTTTACTATATTATCATTCATTATCTGTTTATACACCAGAGCAAATACATTAATAAACACTTACATCTGCTTACAACTGCATTATAGTGTGTAATAACCCACTTATTAAATGTTTATATAGAGCTGCTCATAAATATTTAATAGGGGGACTTAAAGTAAAGTGTTGTCGTAATACCTTATAGTACTAGTTCCTGAAAGAACATTACTGTAACACATTATTGTTACATGTAATTAATCACTGCCTAACACTGGTCATGAATATTTAATGTTATAGAGACATTTTTTCATGAGCTGTAACAACATGATTTTAAACATGACATGCACATCCTAAAAAAGGGTTCCGGTTAAAAGAAAGGAGACTGTGTACCAAATAACCTGAGTTTGAGGAACTGATGTTGCATCATGATGTGTTGAGCCCAGACTGTGAACCTTCCTCAAACTTCTGACTTCTGAGAAGATCTACAGAAGAGCAAGTTTATACAGTACTCACTGCTTAAACTCATTCAAACAAGAGTTATTTGGTATTCAGGTTTTCAGTTATACTCTGCGACTTTGCCTCTCATTACATTATGCATTTGACGCCTGCATTATGTAAGCATAACCCTCTTACATTGATTGAAAATTCACATCGTGTTTTTTCCCACTTTGATCTGAGGATTATTTATTGGTCAGCATGAAGGCTTGAGCAGATACAAAACTTATTAAAATCCTCGTTATGCAACATCACTGCATGTGCAGATCTGTGGCGGGAGCTTAGGATGCTGCCTTCAAGTTTCTGGGTGAATTTGATGGAAACTCAGCAGTGTTGAATTTAGCAGTCAAGTCTTTTTTATATATATAGAGGATTCAAAGTCTCAAGCAGGAATGAATACAAATGACACCTCTCTGCTTTGAGGCTGTATGAATCCATTTCTGCAGACATGAATGAATAAATGTGCTCAGTGTTGAATATGATGGAGCTGTTTTTCCAAAACGTCCAGTCAGCAGCCTGATAGGAAATTCATTTGTGAGTGAATTTATGTTTTGTTTTGCCTTCTTAGATCTGCTGCGCTGCCTAGATTAGATCTATTTGCACCAGCTTCCTGTATTTCCTGTGTGCCTGGCTAATGTAGCCATATGTATGTGTGTGTCTGTGTGTGTGTGTGTGTATTAATATTGCATATACAGTGTGATTCATGGCTCTCGGTGCAAATCCTTCATATCTCAGAAGGCTGTGTGCATGTTTGTGTATAAATGTGCATGTGTATTTATGTGTGTGTATGCATATGTGTGTTTAGACCGGCGGGGGGGTTGGGGAGGGGGGTCAGCAATGTTAACGTTCCTCATTGGCTGAAATATTTTCTCTGGCAGCTAGAAAACGTGATCCTGCCTGCAGAGGCACTGCAGTGTGTGCTGCATCGAGAGAGAGCAACGAGAGAGAAAGAGAGGGAGTGTATGTGTGTGAGAGAGAGAGAGAGAGAGAGAAAGAGAGGAGGGGGTGGGCAGGCAAAACAAGCCACATTTATAAGGAGAGAGCCAGAGGCACAGAGACAGAGAGGGAGAGTGTGTGAGTGTGCATGTATGTGTGAAAACACTGCGCATGTGTGACTGACTGGAGCAGACGGAGAAGGAGAAAGAGGAGTAATGAACGGCAGCTGAGACAAGAGGAGAGATAACAGCAGAGGAGAGGGAAAGAAGGAGAAGAGAGGGTTTACCTGAAGACCAGAAGAAAGAGACGTGCAGAAAGGAAGGAAAGAAAAGAAGGGGACGTACATGCAGAGAAACACAGCACAGAAGCTCAGGTCACTGCACAGAATAAGCTGAATAATTTGAGAGGCTTAGGAAGAGGGATGGAGAAAGAGAGACCAGAGGGAGACGCTCAGCCACAGCTCGGAGGAGAAGGAGCAGGGGTGGGAGAGTGAAGGACAAAGGTACCAGAAAGGAGAGGAGAAGAGGAACGAGGGATGCAGAGCTCGACGAAAGCAGCCGGAGAGATGACGCATCCACCTTGTAACAGCTTCCTCCATCTTACATCTCCTCCATGTTTCCCTCCCTTCCCTGCTGCTAGGTTGTTCATCCTGCTGAAATCAAATGGACAGGAGAGAGCATCCTCCCGCTGGTGAGAACACCCCCTGAACAAAGAGACTGAGCGGCTTGGTTTATCTTCACAGAACCAGCATCAACAACGTCGACGGCAACAACTGTAACAGGAGCGGAACAAGAGAAGTGCGTAGGCAGACAGGTGAGGATGACAGAAAGGCTTTCATGGAGAAGATACAGAGGTTTTTTTGTGTGTTAATCCTCATATTTTGCACCTTTATGTCCTGTATGTTTCAGATCTGTGAGGTGTGGCTTCTCTAGGTGGGGTTCATACTAATGTTCTTTTCTTTCTAGCCCTCTTTGTGCGAGAATCAAATTCAAAGAGGTAGTCTTTGCCTTTTGCTTTGTTACGTTAAGCTTGGATTTACATGGTTGTTGCATCATGGCCATCCATTTTGCAGACACACACACACACATGCACACACACACACACACACACACACACGGATGCATGAATGGAGACACACATATGAGACACACCTGCATGCCTACTTATCTGCATTGCCCACAAACAATGATTAGAATCTGTGAATAGGCCATGATGATGTGCGAGTTTGGGTGTAGATTGTCTCTTCAGGGTGTCATGTCTCCAGCGGTTATGACATTTCACAGACCTCTGCACAGACAGACAGTGGGGGCAGGAGGAGGAGGAGGGGTGGGGGTGTGATAGGGACAGGGCAGGAACTGCCTGTTCTGTAGCTGTCAGCAGCACTAAGGCATCTCCATATTGGCCATACATTGGCGCTGCAGTGAGAGTGCTGGGTACACCATGCTGCGATTGCATAACTGCTGCTCCCGAACGCACACCCCTCCCACATGCTAAAGCTGCTCCATCTCACACGGTCCAAATATTTTGGCCACCTCGCCTCTATCTCACAGTCTCCTCTGAGTCTCAGCTCACTCGACATCAACATCAACAACGCCGTCCACCTTAACCCTGTGCTGAGACGGCCTCCTTAAAAGAAAAATCAATCGCCTAAATCAATCAAGCCACTGTTGTTATTGAAGAGCTGGACATTTGCTGAACCTTTCCCTCATAAATCTTCCATGTGGTCTGTGTCAGGCAGAGCGATGATGGTTATTGCTTTTATTTTTCTGCATGTGTGCAGCTCTGCCATGTTGCTGTGGGAGCTACATAGACGAGAACAAAGAGCACTTGGCTGTAATGAATTGCGAGGCAAAATGGCCGATGTCTGCTGTGGATGACAGCAGGCTGAATTATTAAAAACAACACCTCCCCACATACTCACCAAGCACTTTCTGCCTATGCAAAAAGCACAAACATCAGACTGCCATCATACAGTGGCCTGTGGGATAATTGCATGTAATCTGAGTTTGATGGATTGACTGATATTTATTCCTTTATTCAAAAAATGGCTGTAAACAAAAGCCCATTGAGAAAGGCATGCCATTTAAAAGAATAATTGACAAAAATAAAATCTTGGCATTTAAAGTTTTACATATTATGGCTGTAACAAACATACAACACCAGGAACACAAAAAAACAAGAGTTGCATCTGTCATCTGCATTTATACACTTAATATACTTTTCAAATTGTAAAATATGCCACAGAAGCAAATCTCCCGTTTTTAAATCATTCACAATGTTTCACTGAATCACTGTCAGCGCAAATATTTTCCAGAGAGAAGCTGCAGCCAGCAATATACAGTAAATCTGGGGATTTGTCTTCAGATCACGCTAAGGTCATAACACGTTATGTAATGAAAACAACAACATAATATCCCACACAGGTCCGGGGAGAGATGTGGTGATGCTTTTTTACCAGCCGAGGCATGAATGTGGATACACATCTCAACATAGCTGGCATACCTGACATACTGCTGGTATGTGGTGTAGGGGCACGAAGACCCAGGCCATCTGCTCTGTCCAGGCCAACAGACTGCTCACATAGATAGATGGATAGATGGATCGACAACAAGAGGGAGAGATGGATAGATAGAGACAGACAGATTTCCATTGAGAGAAAAGAGAGAGAGAGAGACAGGCAGGGAGACCGACTGATGCAGGGTCTCTATGACTCATTCTGAACATGGTGCCCTTCTCCTGCTCTCCGATCTGCACAGGTGGAATCCATCCAGTTTGGTCATGAGCTGTGTGTGTGTGTGTGTGTGTGTGTGTGTTTATGAAAGGAACATAGTGGGAGTGTGAGAGGATAGGAATGTTCTTTCGTGTGGAGCTGTCTGTGTGTGTGTGTTCTCTCTCTTCAGGTGTGTGTTTGTTTGTCAGTTTAATCAGTCAGAGATAAATCTAGCATGATACACATTTAAAGATATTCCTTATAATGGCTTTAGCGTATCTGTTGGTTATCCGTTTGTTTGCGTGTCCGCTGGAATGTAAAGGGTGGTGCCGTGTACTAGATGGGGAGTCGTCTGAGGGTGAGAATGTTCTAGGATATGTGTGTGTGTGACTTTAAACTGTGTGTGCAGCTCTGTGTTTAATGGTATGAGGAATTTGCTGCTGAGACAGACTCCTCTGACATCTCTGTGGTCAGCTCTCCTCTTCCTCCTCTTGCTTGTGATGACGAGGTCAAATGCCTGCCATGATTTCATTAGCGTAATAATTCCTCTGCAGGGAGAGGATCCAGAGTTATGTACACACACACACACACAAACACACACACACAATCAATGTCAAGACTGTGGGAGAGCTGCAGCACTGTGTTAATATGGTGGCTGGGCCGGAGATGAGCTCCTTACATAACCGGAGAGGGCTCCGTCGATTAGGAAGAGGCTGCGCCAAAGCTGGCCCATCAGCAGGCAGCCTGCATCAGTTATCAGCCCTTTTCATAGCACTGTCACCAAATTAGAGGGTAATTTTAGCTGCTTCATCTCCCCCAGGCTCAAAGGCTCCTCATGCAGCCTGGTTGCTTTATCAACTCGACCCCTGCCACTACCAGACATGTTTCCATGAGCTGTTTATATCCACAAAATGTGTCTAGACATATATCTGTGAAAAGTGGAGATGATTATTTTAATTTCAAACAATAACCCAACTGATACTGGATTTTTGAGGCCATTTGAGAGTTAAAAAAAATCTGATAATGATGTATCGCCTGATGGTCATATTTTACGTGGGGTTTTTTTTTTTGCGTAAAAATAAAATAATTTTTTTTTAGATCCCTTAAATTTGTTTGTACTCTTCAGTTGATGTAATGGCAGCACTGTTTCTAAATTACCTCAAACAATCTTTGCCATTTCTGCCATTTCTTCTTATTTATCAGCCCATATATACACCAATACAGATGTATCTGCATTAAGCTAATATCAGAAGGTATATTGATATTATATAGCTTTAATTTAAAGCATAATTTGCTATAGTTTGAACTCAGTTCAAAATTCAGACCTAAAGTCACACTTTTGGACTTATATAACCTGATGTATGGAGCTGGGAAACATCAACATACAATATAATATAGTATACTATTATACTAGTATCATACAGGCTAACATTTAAAATTGTTTGATGCTGATATTATGGGAGTTTAGGTACTAATACCAAAATGTAAAATTTTTGATGCCTTACATTGAATGAATTTAATGAATAGAAAAATGTTTTTCTACATAACATTGTTTTTATTTAACAAAGGAAGCCAAACATCTCAAATGTTAAATATTGTCTAAACACAAACTTTGCCTGAATAAAAGACACCAGTAAATATCTGATCATTTAATAAGTAAACAAGACTAAGAATCTGATCAGTCATTCAATGCCAACATGTGGTACTTGACAGTTTTAGAAAATAATAATAATTTATATGTTATTATTTAAGTTTGATATCCAGCCATAAGTATGTGATCATATTGTGTGTATTGTTTTTCATAATGTCCAAATTAATGATTCCAAGGAATTTGGACTAAAAACAAAATTAGTTGCTAAATGTTTTGTTTTACATTTTTATGAAGAGTTTTGTCTCATATGAACATAAAAGTGGAACACACTTCATTGTATTGAATATCAATTTGATCATTTTTGTGTGATTTTGCATGCACTTGCCATATAAATATCAAACAATTATGCTTATCTTCTAAAAGCACCAAGCACTGCTCCCTAAATATATCACTATCAAAGGTGTTTGGATGAAAATAACATGGTAATTTATTTTTGTTGCTTACGCCCAGCTTCATCAAAAGTGATGAATGCATACTGTGTGAAAGGATGAGAAAGAAAGAGAGTCTATTTTGGGGGAAGTGTTGCAGCACTGCAGTGCTGGACAAACACATTTGGTGAGATTGTGAGTGATTCTGGCTAACAGCTCTGTGTGTTTGAGTGTGGGGTGTACAAATATGTCAACAGAGTCATTAAGAAATGATAAAGGGGAGAAACAAACGTCTGCCTGCCTGCCAAATATGGCTCGCTGTATCACGTGAAAGTAATGGGCTAAAGCACGTCCGCCTGTTATAGGTACATCTCTCTCATTTGGTGTGAATCTTCAGCAGGGGTTGGGGCAGGAAACCACTGAGAGGTGCATAGATAAACAAACCATAAATAGAAACCAGGACCAGTGCTGCGGTCCCTCTCGTCTCTTTCTCTCTCTCTCTTCCTCGCCATGTAGGTCACCTCCTCTGCTCAGTTTTTTTTGTCCTCTAATGAATCATCACCGTTGACAGCCGTGCAGAGAATGAAAGATGTGTCATCCTCCCTCCTCTGCAGTTTGGCAGCTATTGTTTTGGTCAAATTAACAATTTTCATCCGTACACTTGTTCTTTTTCATAAACCCACACACAGTATGACACAAACCCTCAATGCAGATTGTAACCTGTTCCCACGCATGTTAGAGTGTGACTGACGCAACTCACAAGATGGCCGAGTGTTGACAGGAAGCAGAGAGCGTGACAAGAGCAGGACCGCAGCGTGTGCCACAATCACCTGCTCAGCTTTGGCTTTTAATTACTTGTCAGTTACATGTACTGTTTTTGTGAAGTTTACAGCACAGTTTACGTTTTATAACTGATTTTTCAAGGTTTTCAAAGGTCTTTAAATATGAATCTGTGTGCTAATACATGACAAATAAAATGATTTTGAGAGAATACCTATATCTACAGAATGATAAAAGCTCAACTGTATAAAGAAAGATTATAAAACACACATCATATTGTTTAAACACTCAGTGGCCATTTTATTAGGTACACCTGTACAATCTAATGCAGTCCAATACAACAGTCCTGCCATAACGTGTTTGCTGACAGGGTTGGAAATGTGTATATTCAAATGTGTTTATTACTGAAATCACAGTTAAAGCTGGACTACATTATATTGAGAGGTGCTTATGATTTTTTTGTCCTCCCTATTTATATGAGGAGGGCAGAATATTAGAAACACCTAATATAGTTGTATTACACCATCACTAACTATGACCTCAATGCTAAAACATATAATCTAATTAACATCTAGGACAGCGTCAACAAAAACAGAACATTATAGGCCTCATAAAAGTACACAGTTCTATTGGATTAGACTGTACAGGTGTACCTAATATAAAGGTGGACACTAAGTATATAAGATCCTATCTTGTAACTGCATTCAAAAGTACTAGCGCTGAACTTGATTGACAACTATTTTAACATCTGATTAATGAGTAATTTATTGAACAACAAATGCCAAACATTTGTAGCATATCTGAGGATTTCATATCATTATAAACTGAATACCTTTGGGCTATTTTACAGTTTTGACAAAATATGACATTGGAAGAAGAGAGTGGCTCTGGGATCTGGATTTGGCTTTATTTGCTGCAATTTTGTAGACCAAACAATGAATTCTAAATGAATCTAATGGAAATAATCATTAGTTTCTGCCCTAAAAAACACATTATTTAAGTGTTCTGAATTACACACACCACAGACTTCAGGCGTACAGTAGGTGTGGTGTGTTTGTAATTCTTACGCTTAAGTACACCACATATCAACATAATCTTCCGACTTTGTAGCACACGAATTGTGTTTAGTCAAAAGAAAGGCGTGCTCTCTGTGCTGTGCCCTGGAACATGTGGCAATCTCACACCTGGGCCGAGGCCAAGATGCAAAAGGAAATGGGACAAAAAAGTTTCCCCCCCCCTGAGTGAGCCATCCTGGCAGCCTCCGTCATCAGATAGATACAAAGTATCTTCATGCAGATACAGAGTCAATATTATGAAACACAATGAAAATGGCACACCTACCTTTCCAAAAATAAAAAGCATGTTTCAATAAAACTTGTTTTATATATTTGTGAGAAGCTGACCCTGTCCTGCCCACCTGTATTTCAGATACTTTCCATATTAGATGTCATTAAAATTAATTAAATCTTAAAGACAATGTGTTTATCAGAGCAGGAACTCATGTATGTTATAAATCTCTGTACTGTTTTCACAGGGAGATGGACCAAAGGAATCCTGGGGACACATTATGAGTCAAAGACACTGAAAAAGGGAGACAAGCACAGAAGCATCCTTCAGACTGTTATCACATCTTCTGCTCAGTTGGGTGGAGTGTCTCAAAGTCCAAACCCTTCACTCCCACCTCTGAGGAATTCAGGAGCCTTGGAGCTTGAAGGAGTCATTCCAACGGAGCATTATAGCGCACCTCCCAAAAAAAAAGGCCTCCTCCCTCTTTCTTATCAACAAGCCACGAGAGGGGTCACACAGGGTCACGTGACCAAACTGGACCAAGAGCAGAGAGAGAGACTGGAGGTTATTCTTTCTTTCTCACGCTCTCACACACCCGCAGCCAAAAACAGGAAGTTAAGCAGGCGTTTAAGAGAGAACCACATGTGAGGGCTAGTTTGAGAAGGCAAGAGTTTCCTTGGCAGGCCACAGGATATAGATTAAGACAATACCTCTTGAACCTTTCTGAACTGAACTCAAAACCCCCTCACTCTGTGAATGCAGAAATCCACCAACCTGTACTGTATGTATATATGTGAGCATCTGTGTGCATATGAGATTATTTATTGGTGTTACCACTGAGTGAGAACATATCTTTGTGCTAAAGTACTAACTGTTCTTGTGTGTGAATATACGTTTCCTGCAAATAGCCATCAGAGACAGCACAGGAACATCAGCATAAGTGTGTAAAAACAACAACAAAGAAACTACCTGTAAGTAGTCAACACTGGTCAGAAACTGTAAGCTGGACTGTTAAATCATCTGTACATATCAACGGTGACAGAATAAGAGCTGCAGATTGTGGTGCTCTGGCTGAGCTCCTCCATCTGTCTTGCCCTCATAAAGACTCAGGCTGATAGTAGCACCCACCAGAGGGGGGGGATCTCTGAGGGAAACATGGAGGCAACCATCCGTCCCCATGTCCCCTCGAATGGCTGACTTCAGAGAAAGAGCCTAAGTTTTTTCCCCTTGCCCAGAACCAGGCAGGGGTGTCCAGCGCTGACTAGAGCTACAGCCCCTCTCTCTTCCACCTCCAAACACGTGCGAATGTCCTGCCTCAGGCGTCAGCCAGTCACCATCCCCATGGACACCGTCAAGATCATCCAGTCGGAGAAGTTCCCCAGAGAGTGCCCTGTACCCGTCACACAGCCGCGCTATGCCCCGCCCCCCAGAGTGGCGTGGGACGGCGGAGGTGAAGGCGAAATCATCGTCAACCAGGCCTGCAGCGACCTGACCCTGGACATGACAGGGTCTCCCCGGCCTATGGTGTCCACTCCGGCCCCCGTGACGCGCAGGGAGCAGAGCTTCCTGGCGCAGCGCAAAACCAGTGCCAACGAAATCTGCTACCACCAGTTCCACTACAAGATGGAAGACGTCATAGTCAACCAGTACGTGCTGCGCTCCTCCTCCACCTCCTCCTCCACTTCTTCCTCCTCCTCCTCGGGACCCGTCATGCCCTGCGAGCCCCTGGACTGCCCCACCTGTGGTCACACCTACAACTTCGCCGGCAAGCGTCCGCGCATCCTCTCCTGCCTGCACTCGGTGTGTGAGGAGTGCCTGCAGATCCTCTACGAGTCCTGTCCCAAGTACAAGTTCATCTCCTGCCCCACGTGCCGGCGCGAGACAGTGCTGTTCACTGACTATGGCCTGGCTGCTCTGGCCATCAACACCAGCATCCTGAGCCGCTTGCCCTCTGACCCCAACGGGCCCGTGCAGTGGGGCGGGGACGCCGACCGCAGCTGCTACCAGACTGTGCGCCAATACTGCCAGTCAGCCTGCACCTGCCAGATCGCCAACCCCTTGTCCTCCTGTGGCATCATGTAGACAAGGGGGGACACTGCAGGCATGACTCGACGCCCCCTCACCCCCATCCACCCCACCCCACCCCACTCTTTTCGTCTATAAGCTCTACCCTTTCTGCCAATCTCCCCTCTCTCTCTCACACACACACACACATACAGTAAATAAATCGCTCCACAGATGTTATCTCTATATATTTAATAGCACAGATGGATGCTATCTGGGACTTAATGGATGCTGGTGATTCAGTAAATAGTAAATAAATGTATTTTATGTATGGACTGGAATCCTATTCACCCTCTCTCGTTTGGTTGGACGTGTTTGTCATTGACATCTCTTTACATGGGAATGCCAGGGGAGGTCTATCCCCCCAACCTAGGTGAATAAAGATAAATAAATAAATGATAAAAGTAACTCTGTGTGGCCTGAACTTATCTGTCAAGCTGCAGAATTCCTTTTCTTATTTCACTATGAAACTATATCCCTTCATGTTTTGCATTAAATATTGTATGTAGATTTTAAGGGGATACTTAATAGGTTAATTAATGCATTACAGTATATTGAGGTATTTTCTAATGGGTTTTCTGCACAGTTTAAGGGGGGTTAAATGATTTTGTAAAAAAAAAAAACAAATGTACCAAATACCAAGAAGGCCATCCCATAATTTACACCCTGTTTTTTGCAATTAAGAAATTCAGAAATGACTTTGATGCTTAAATTAAATTAAGGTAATTTTCAGGTATTTGGTTTTTTTTTTAACCCCTTACAAAAACCCTTATTCATGCAGAAATTCATTAATAAATCCCTTAATACAACCTGTTAATTTATCCATTGATTTACTCCAAATTTTAAACAATTAGTTGATCAATCAACTGAAAATGTATCAGAAGGAATTTGGATAAGTAAAAAAAGTCATTTATCAAGCAAAAATACACAAAGTTCACTGGATCCACTTTCTCAAATGTGAAGGTTTTATATTTGAACTGTAAAGTGATTGAAGACTTCACATTGGGCTCTGGAAACTTGTGACAGACATTTCTTGGACATTTTATAGACTCAATGATAAATAAGATTGATTGAATGACTGAATAATCAACATAACCATTAGTTGCTGTCCTAATTAATACATACAGTATTTGCCTCTTCTGGAATACAGATATATTTTCATATTTAACAGGAGAGCCAACACATGCAGAAAGCCTATGGGGTGCAGGTTGTTCTTTCATATATGGACATACAGCATTTGGGTGTTTGATGGATATGAAGCATGTTTCTCTTATGATGCAGAAGTACACCAAGACAAAGAGATAATTATATTTAAAAATATATTACTTACTTACATTTATAGTGTAATATACTGCAGAGTGCACACCAGTATTCTTTACCAATTTGCAGCTTTGATGGGGGAAAATTGCTACAAGTTTGAAGTTTGTAAAATCAAGCTTTCAATAGTACATTACATGATAGAGAAATTTAATTCCCCTCACACAATTTTGTAGAAAATCGTAATATTTATCAGTATAAATAATAAAGGCAAGTATACGGCAGGCAATAAATAAACATGGCAGATGCTACATCACATGGGCTGAAAAGGAAGGCAGTTTGGAAGCAGTGGCAGCGCTCAGACTTTGACAGGAAAGCTTTCTCCTCTTAAGAAGTGAAACAAAACAGTCCAATCATCATGACATTTATAGAAGCTGAGTTTTCGTCCTGTTCCTCCTGAACAGCTGGCTCAGCCGTCGCCGGGTCGAGTTTTTCTCAGATGGCTGCGTCTGTTGCCTGTATAGATAAAAAATTCATCAAACACAGCTGAGGCAAGCCATTGTAGAAAGCTTGCAGCAGTATGTCAGCTGAGGTTCACGAAAAACAGAACAAACTGTTCAAGAGGAACAGAAGCACAGACTGAAAATGAACTCCCACCAAAGCCTCTGCATCTACTGTGCATTAGCTCTGGACCAGTGTGTCAGTGTGGCTGGCTGCCATGTTGGAGCAGCACACACATTTCCTCAGAGCATCATGCATCATATGAGATTAATAATACTGCCCCCTTAGAGGTTACACTTATAAATACAACGTCTCACCCATTTGTATCTCTCGAAGCAGAATCCTCTCTTCTCAAGGACCCAACTTTTAACTTCCAGTTCTTCTTAGTTTTATTCGTCTCCTCTTTTTTATCCTCCTGAAAAAAACACAATTAAATACTTGTGGACTAAAATAATAGAAGATTATGAGAAAAATAAAATAAAAATAACATATTACTCACTATGACACAATGCAATGACAAAATATTTCTATTCCTTAGCTGGTATTTTGATGTGTTTATTACTTCAGTACAAATTATGTGTTGTATTCTACCTGCTTTTCATGGTCTCCCTCTACCTTCTCCAGCAGGTCATCTGTACTCAGATGCTGCCCTCTGCAGTCTGCATTCAACTTCCCTGCAACAAGCACACACACATTTATATAGCCACTGTACACACAAGATTTTTTTTTCACTCTGGCAACCCATTTCTATATAGGAATATATTGAATATACAAAACATGTCACCACAAAAGGTGAAAATGGAAAGAAACAGGTGAACTATGACTCACTTAAATGCAGTGTTGCAATAGATGTGTCTGATGCTGATCTCTGCCAAAAATATCTGTCAGGATTATCTTTCTGCTGCTGCGGTTCACTGGAACTGTCCCCTGCACTTCCTGTATTTTCAAGCCCTCGACAAGAAGAGAGGTCCTCCTCAGCAGCTTTAAAGTCACTCTGACAGGTGTTGAGAGCCTGAAAGAGAGCCAAGTAATGGGAAAGACAACGTTTTAATTCATATGAACCCTCGGGCTGCAAGAAGACATCTTGTCTTCGGCTGCTTGACGGCTGTGACAACTTCTTAATTGCCTTGCAAAGATGCAATACATAAACGTCTTCACCTGGCTCACCTCCGTGTCTTGATGCTCCCGTGGGGCATCCCTCTCCATCTGTAACGTTCGGCTGTGCATCTGTTGTCTGGCAATTTCCTCTAACATTTGGCACACCTGCTCCAAGTAGCTGAGCCCAGGACTCAGTCCTCTCCCCTCCTCCTCACCAAGACCCTGCACAGATGAAGAAAAGGATACAATAGGATACAATAGAAATCTTCACTTCTTCTTCACTGCTGCTCTGCAAACACATTGTTTCAGAAATCCTGCAAAAAACTGTAGTATAAACAAACAAACAAATTATAGGTGACATTATCCTGTGGCAGTTTTTAGCCATGCTAGCTTTGTGGCTCCGTGGATGGCAATGTCAGTCAGTCGATCCACCACTTTGGTCCAGATTGAACTATCTCAACATCTACCGGATGGATTGACATAACATTTTTTACACAAATTCATCGTGCCCAGATGATGAATCCTAATGACTTTGGTGATCCTTAGACTTTCCTCTAGTGCCAGGGCAAACTTTCAATTCGACCAATTCGACCATCAACCTCAGCTGTGCTTTGTGTTTAGTGCTAATTAGCAAATGATAGCATGCTAACACACCAAATTAAGATGGTGAACATAAACATTATACCTGCTAAACATCAGCTTCAGGATATGGATTACAGTAAATGATGATATTAAAGACATCATATGACTTGTTGTTTTCCATGACCTTTGAGATGACCTTTGAAAAGAACAATGAA
This sequence comes from Macquaria ambigua, assembly GCA_008360985.2. Taxonomy (NCBI): domain Eukaryota; kingdom Metazoa; phylum Chordata; class Actinopteri; order Centrarchiformes; family Percichthyidae; genus Macquaria; species Macquaria ambigua. The sequence goes on along the minus strand of VMKM01000626.1, from coordinate 36,532 downwards.
ATCCTGTTTAGTCTGAATATCCAGATTTGTCTGACTGACTGCTTCTCATTTTCTATCAATGCACGTTGGCAAATATCGCAGGAGTCTTTGAACAGGATAATGAAAGCATAATTACACGTAATTACAAAAAGAATTTAGTTGCGTAATTATGTCTACTTGGCATTATATGGCTATTCGGTGTTGCATTCATCAAAGCCTTTTTACTCTGCCCTCGTTCAACAAAACAAACACGCACACCCAAGGACTAAAAAAACATTGAGGTGTTACTTAAATAAACTGGTACAATTAATCCAGTTGTTTCAACACTGTGCTGTCAACATGAACTGATTTTGAAGAGGAATGTCTCCAGTGTTCTTTTACATTGTTGGTCAAGATCAAATTTCAAATCTAGCCACATTTTTTTCGGCCATCTGGTTAACAACGTGTCTGTCACATTTATCTAAAACCCCACAGACTGCTCAACTTCCTCCACGTCTCCATCCATTCCTCGCATGCCTGTAGGCGTAAAGTCACCTGGGCAGACTGGTTTATGATCCCTCGCACCACAGACAGACTTGTGACTGGTTGCAAGCATGAAAGAGATCCTGTATGAGTAATGACATGCCTGTTCTACTTTAAATTTGAGAGCAACTTGGTGTGGTGCAACCCTTTAACTATGCTAAAAGTAGAGGCTTTGTTACACTTCTGGGACTTTCTTTCAGGCTTTCCTTTTACATTTACAAGCCTGTGATGTGCAAGACCATACATGTTACTCTGAGACATGTAATCCTGAAACTAGTCCCAAATAAGCACAAGCAGAAATCAGACACATTATGGAAATGTTTGTATCTCTTCTGCTTTTCCAAGAATTTTGAATTATTAGAAATTTGAACACAGTTTGGTTTGTGACATAAATAGTATCTCACCTCTGATCTTGTCTGAGCTGGCTGCTTGTCACAACTCATGGACATCGGTCGTCTGCACATTTGGCTCATGCGCACTGATGAGTTGGCTGACCTCCTTAGACCGAAATTGTCTGACCTTTGACCTCTCACTACCTCCGATGTGTGCCGTTTGGGTAAAAAAGATTGAGGTCGTCGCCTGAGCACCTCATCCACTGTAATGGGCACTGGTTTGTTTTTTTGATGGTTAGAGTTAGTCCTCTGTAGTGTTTGTTCCACTTTTTGGTGTAAGGCGGTGTAGCTCTCCTGAGCTCTGCTGGGACAGAGGCGTAAGGAGGAGGAAGAAGAAGACGAGGAAGGCACAGGAGAGGAGAGGACAGGAGACTGTGATGTTGAGGCTGGAGTGAGTCCATCGCCTTCTCTTTCTGGTGTACATGTGTCTATTTCTGCGTTATCTGTTGAGACAGAGCAGGATGTAGCAGGAAAAGACATGTCAGAGCAGGCTGTCTCCACCGATTCTGAGCACGGGTTTGTCCCCATGTCAGAGGAAAGTGTAAGACAGTCTTCATCATTATTTCCGACCCAGTCTGACTCCGAACACTGACCTCCTTCAGTTACCCAAGCCTCCATGAGGTTTCCAAAGCTCTTGTATAGATTCATCTCCAATCGTTTCCCCTCTGTCCCCTCATGCCTCTGCTTCTGAACCGCAACAGGAAAATGAACCAGATGCCAGTTTAGACAGACACGCAGTCATAAGCTGAGGTGAACTGGCGATGTAGAATTCAAAACATCCCCTCTGATCCGCCTCTGCTCCTTCACCACGCCTCTCCCCATCATCTGTCCTGTCACAGCGCGGAGAGCTGCATGTTGATACCCGCTCCTTCCTGTCACTAAACCTGGGAAAAAGAGTGACTCATCTCCAGGGTTATTTGAAATGTTTGATTTCTCATCACACCTGTAAGAAACCCAAGACATAACACAGGCAAGCCATGACACGGTCACATAGATTTACGCTGGGATACTCTGTGTATTTACAGACAGTACTTAGAATGAAATAAGAAACCTCAGTAGTGTGTGAGTGCTTTTCAGAAACAGAGGTAAAGGGGAAAACAAATGAATGTTGATAGGTAAAATCACATCAAAGATAAAACAACAAGCCTTGAGATGGAAACATGCATTAACATAAGCCATTTATTCATGAGTGTTAGTATGAGAAGGGTAACATAATATGTTCAAATTCCTCAGTGGATACACACAGTATTATGGTATGTGTGTGAAAAGGGGAACTGCAAGAAGAAGCTGATGCAGTAAACGCTGTTTCGTCATTTCAGGAATATCATTTTCTATTTATTCATCTGTTTCTGTGTAAAAGGATAGGTTAAGAAGCCTGTCTTAATACATAACACACGTCATAAATATGGTGAGAGTTACTGTATATTCTTAGATTAAGGGAAAGAAAATGAACACATGTAGAATTTTGTTTCTGCTAGTGCGGAGAAGACTTTGAAACACTATTTAGACTTGTATACAGGGAAATAAAAAATTACAGAACATACAATTGAACAGTTAACTGAAAAATAAAAAATATGTAATTAACACATTTTTAAATACATGCCTCCTTACAGGTTATTTGGTAATAAATAACACTATAATTTTGATAATTACGATAAAAAGAAGGGCTTGAAGTAATCTATTTATTTGTGTTTATTCATATTTTTATTCATTTATTTATTCATTTACTTATTTTATCAGTAGTTTTACTTGACCTCAGTATTTCTAAAGTCTAAGTATGTACATTGGTCACTGGTCACATTCCTCGTCTTTACACTATGAGCAAAGAACTGCAGGAAGTCGCTAGGGGTCGTAGTTGAGCATTTCTCAAGAATATTTATCTATCTATCGATTCAAAAAGACAACAACACCCACTCCCTTTTTCTAACACACTTCATGTTTGCTCTGTAATTCTCATGGTCATCTTCTTTGTTTAGGCTATTTATTTAAAACCCTTATTAAAGACAATGAATTTCAGTACAGAGATAATGTTCTCAGCACTCTGGACTTTCACAGAGGTGGCTCAGGTGAAGTCTGTCACACTGAACGATGGGAGCTATACGCACTATAAGTGTATAAGACTACCGCAGACTGTAAATCCCCCTGCTGTACTACACAGTCTTATAGCAAACAATAGTATTTCTGAAGAAAAAGCTTCGGTGCACACGTCAGTTTAATGCCAGTGAGCTCCATCAGTGAGTTTGTGTTTGATTGTCTGTAGCAACCAGCAAACACCGCGGTGAGGAAGGCGACCTGCTTCAGCCTTCAGCTGGATCAATATGGAGATATACGCCCCTAAATTCAGCAAAGTTCTGCTGACATCTGATCCACATTATATACCGGGGTAAGTACATGCCTCTTGACACGAGATTCGGTAAGAAGTAACCAAATCCTTTTAATATATAGCCTATTTTAATATATCCTTATTACTGTTAAATCATTAGGAGACAGGAGCATGTCAAATATAATTCAATACAATGTGATAACCCTGTAAAAACACTGACATTATAATAATGTTATTTTATTTATTTATGTAATAGAAGTTTTGTCAGAGTAGTGTTTAATGTGTTATTTTTTGCAGCCTTATTTGCTGGTATTATTACATGTACTGTATTAAAGAGTAAGGTGTTCCTGTTAATTTGCCCACAAGAAAGACTTACAGGATAGTGTAGTACAATAGTAATACAATAGTAAAGTTTTTGCCCACTGTTGGATAGCACCATTGTGTTGTTTTGTCCACACAAAATATGACCTTAATGTAATTAGCATTTAGCTGCTACTGAGGCACTACAGCTGCCGGAGTTTGAGTTTGAGTTTATCCCAGACTCCCTATTGTTTTCAGGTATGCGGGGTATTGTCCACAGCTGAAGTACAATGTGGGGAAGTCTTACGGCCGGCTCACAGCCGAGCTGCTGAGCAGTCCTGAGGTGAAACACTCCAATCGTCTGGTCCTCCACACGGGTCATGTCCCCTCCACAGAGTCTGACACTGGTCTGACACTGAGAAGCATCCCTGATAGTAACTTGAAGAAGATGATACCCGGATACACAGGTAGGTATCACACACTAACACAGGGGTGGTGGGGGGTGAATTAAGTAACTGAACACCTCATGGAAAATGATTTTATACTGGGGACAAACACTAGTAAGTGTGGTAACATTTAAATTTACAAGCTGTTAATTATTAATGATGTTATGATGTGAAATAACTAAAATGCCACTCAGCAGCATGTGTCAGTTATAACTGAAATCTGGCAATAAGCCTTTAAATATGTGAGTTTTCACGGCACAACAACACGAGACCATGAGAACACGAGAATAATCTGTGTCCAACTGCTAAATTATTAAGTATAAACGACCAGTTAAGTGGAACAGTGTTGAAACTCAAGAGAACATACACCACACAGCCATATTTGTAGCAGTGTTTGCAGTGGTGATTTCAAAGTGAAAGTCCTTTTTTTTTTGTAAGTGTTTACACAGCTTTTTCCAACCCTATGGACATATTTAGTCACACACATATACAGTACACACATATTTACATATTTTTGCAGAGAATTTTAAAGGTATCAGTTCACCCAAATCACAAAAGACACATATTTTCTCATTTTCTTCTAGCAGAATCTATCCATTCAAACTGCCTTGGTTTTATTTGCTCTGTGGACCAACAACAACATATCTTTCTAAAAGAAACAATGTCCCGGTTACTCTGGATGATGATCCACAGACCTCACTGTGAACTGTTTTCATTGGAAATACTTTGTGCCAAAGAAATAGTGAAAGACTTGAGACTGTCATGTTTCAATACTGTGAGCACCAGGAACAAAATCTATTCTCCTCCACTTAGGTGGAGGCAGAAATCTCAGAGAGAAATATCTTAAAACCTGAGCACATAAAACCAAAACTACGTATCTTCATGGCTCCACTAGAAATTCAGGTGAACAGATTACTTAATGTTGCTTGTTGCTGTTTTAGGCTTCATTCCAAAAAGTCAGAACTACTTTGCCTGCAGCTACTCTGAAACATGTCGTAAAGCGCTCTCTGAGTTTTACCAAGAAGGGTGTGTGAACATCCAACGGAAATCAGCAGACCTGCCAGCTGTTGTCAACTACACCAACCAACAGTTTGAAGTAACCTACACACATACCACTCTCTCTCTCTCTCTCACTCTATTGCCCACACATATACATACAGTACATGTTGACATGGCACCTCTGAATAGGTTCACTCTTGTTTAATTATCCATGGTGGAACTCCAGTGTCAGTTCACTGTAATGTAATCCACCCTCACAAAGACTGAGAGGCAGGACTGGTCAGATTTCCAAAAGGACTGACCAGAGATTCACTAATTATGTCTCTGAGATTCACATAAATTAACATTTTTAGATTATTGAAATGGCGCAGATTTCCATTCACTTGCATTAATTTACTGACGTCATTTTTACTGGAATAGGTTTGGTTTGTCATATGATCATTTTTGATCACAGAGATTGTTTGATCTCTGGGTCATGCATATTTTAATGGTTCTCTGTTGTTTTATTATTCTGCCCAGAGACCGAAACCCCCTTTGACAGCAATCTCCAACAAAGTGATCGCCTACAAGCCCTTGAAGCCCTTCACCCCCTCTGGAAAACCATATTCCATGGATGATGATAACCCGCACAAGTACTTTATCTCAGGTACAACAAAGAGAACTTTAACAGTTGTTTTCATCAAAATTCATTAGGCCTTAAACCTGCAATAACAGATTTATTATACTTTTTTTCTCTTGCATACCAAATAATTCCTAAAATACTCCAGTAGCTCACTAGGTGATGTCTTTTTTTTTTACAGGTTTCACAGGGCATGTGCCAAAATCTCGCTTCCTAATTGGAAAAGGTTACCCCATCACCACCAACCAGGCACTGATCCAGTTTGGAAAGCAGCAGCAAAGTGACCCCACATCCCAAGACATCTCAGCGGGGAAGGACAGTACTTTAACTCCCCTGCCCACTATCTATCCATCAAACAGAGGTGTGGTGCCGTCATTCACAGGACACATCCCAGGTGTGTGTCAGTGTTAGCAACACATTTCACACTACAAAGCCTTGTGATTAGCTATTTTATAACAGTGACTGAAGTCAAATAAATCACTCTGCCAGGGGTTAACGTCAAGGTCAAGCATGTCTAACTCTACACCATCCTCCACAGGATACCAGTTCATGTATGGACATACATTTGGTCAACTTTCCCAGAATGCACTGGAGAAGAGCGGCATCAAGAGGATCCTTCAGGCAAAGTCATGAAGCCATCATACACTTCAATAAAATGATAATTACTGACAAGAGGAAGCTGTGACATGAGTCAAATCTAACCAAAGATATCTGGCGCACGAATAAACATTTGCATTGTTCAGTGTTGGCATACAGGAAGAAGACGGGTAAATATGTCAAGTCTTTATTGACAGACTTTGATTGTCACTGGGCATTAGAGGAAGCATTCAGGGGTTGAGAAAATGATGCTGGGTGGAATAATTTCACAGACTGCACATTATTGCAATACATTACAAATTCTCTATTTAACAAATGCAGAGAACACATTTTCTGCTCTTTCCTCCCTCTTATCTAACCACCAGTCTATCAAAATATACCTGACACACATTTAAATACCTGAAACAGCCACAAGATGGCTTATATTTGTGCAACTGAACACACTTCACTGGAAGACATACTATTTTATATACCACACAATTCCACACATTTTAGATTTCAGTGCCAGAAAATGTCCAAAACCTAACTCTACAGCTATAAAAACATTAACAGGAAGTTAAGAGATGTAGTAAGTACTGAAGCACCTACTGTATGTTTGTCAATTCATGCACCTACAGTAAATCCATGCTGGGAATTTGCTCAAGAAAGCAAGTTACTGGAAATAAAACATCACTGACAATCCACGAGGCTGGTGTGTAACATATTTGGCACTAATAAGAGTGTATAGCTTGCTTTTTTTCCCCTGCCTATACATGAAAGGTACAGCTATGGAGAGAATGATAGTGACATCTGAGAAATGGATAGATTTGCACCACAAAAATGTCCAACAGTCTACAGCAGGTCTAAATTCTCATTTTATGATTGAATTATCGCCTACAGGAAATACAAAGGAGCGTAACAGGTAACAGAAGCACCTAATTATATTAGGAGTATTCCAGAGTGCAATTGCTAAATAGGGGCACTGGCCCTTATTCATCAAGCTATTTCCTGGAAAAGAGCTCAGGATCTACTGTGGAAATGATTGAGCCTCTTCTGATCGCATTCATGCAGCTTTATCTCACAACTAATATGAGCACAAATTACAAAAGTACACTGATAAAACAACAACAGAGGGACATTTTAAGATCAGGAGCCGGTCACAACAGGAGCCGGTTGCACCAGCTGTTCGAAGGTTCAAACTAAGCCCAGTTATAACGTAAGCTAAGTGTTTACTAAGTGGAGATGCATCACTAAATTAAAACGGGTTGCACCACACAAACTATTGTTCTTACGTAGAGATTAGTTGTCGCTGCATATTTACACCCTGTCACTTCCAGGTGTAACTGTAGCGATAGCTAACCCAACCAACTGACAGAACTAACGTTAGCTTGCTAACATATGACCTGTTTAGACTGAAAAGTAGGAGACCTGGCAGTTAATCAAAATACTGTTATATAATTATGTACACTGGGAACATTTTAAACTACATTTCACAAAAATAACTAGAATATAAAGAATATAGTTACCTCAAATTACAAAACGTTATGCTAACGTCGAACAAAATGACTGGCTAAATAGCCTCTGTTAGATTAGCATAATCTGATATTTCCCACTCATTCTACACTACGTAGCCTAAATACTACTAACTCTAAACATTTCTCCATGTTTGCATATATAAATTAAACAATGTAATACCAACATCTACAAAGGGTTAGCAGTTAGATGTAATATATAGATTGGACCCAAAAATAGTTATTTTTGGCAGTTATGCTACAGCTTGTGACACTACAGCAACTTCCTGTTTAGATAGTTGATTGCTTTTGATTGGACAGAGCTACAGATGTTTCCTTACACATTCGTTTTTACTCGTTAAGGCATTCTTTAAGGTTAAATGGTGCAACTTGATTTATTTTGAAACTATCTGATTAAGCTAGGAAATTAGAAAGGACACACAAACTTAGTAATGGATTTACGAACAGCTGGTGTGACCCAAAGCTTGATGAATACGGGCCATTGCCAAAGCTGTTAATCCTGTATTTTATGTGCTTTCTGATCGGTTCAGCAGGGTGATTCAGCACTGTGTATGTATTATCATGCAGTTAAGACTTTTTTTTAGTTCATTTAAGTCCTCCACCTACAGAGGGTTTAGTTTCCAGGAGTCCTTGTCAGTCTGAGCTCTTCCTAGCTTCATTGACCTGATGGATTGAGCCAACAGTCCAAGCTGCAATCTGTCCAAATGCAGCCACTGTGATGGTCGCCTGTACCTATGAAAGCAACGATAAGGAGGTATTGGTTACGAGTAGAGAGTTACAGTGTCAGTCTTCAATCAATCTAGATCCCACTCTCACAAAGAAAGAAAAAAATAAACCCAAGATTAAGAAAATACATTAAAGTAGTGTGAAAATCAAATTGCTCACTGCTGGTTCTTACCTGGTTTGTGCTCCAATGTGACTCTGAGAAACTGTCTCTGTCCTGGTGGAAGTATCAGCTGCTCCAAACAGTTTGGCCCAGCGCAGCCCACCCTGAGATGGACTCTCAGCCTGGACACAAGTGGACGCATTTGGGGTTGCATTGTCTTTCTCTCCCCTCCTCTCTTCTTGCCTGCTGTCCATACTTATTTGAGACCAAGTATCTGCATTATTCTGACTACAGTCCTCCCCTTCAACTACACCATCCATAAGGTCAGGCTCTTTCGGCCACCACTCTGGAAGAGGAGCTAACGATGGACTCCTGCTGGCCTGCATCCCTCCGCAATCCTGCTTGAAGCAATTCTGAGAACTGAGAGACTGTTGGTGATCCTGACCTGTCTTGTGTGTAACCTTAGTTTGCTGACCGCTGCGACTGCTGTCTACCTTTTTGTCAGCTTGCAGTAGTGGCCAGCTGGTCACTAGGTGGGCTGAGCATGGTGGAGGTGGAGAGACACCCTCCTCCTCCGAACACAGCTGTCTGTTACGTAACAGTCGGGGCTCCAGGAGCAAGTTGAGGTCAAAGGGCAACACAGAGAGCGGCTGCAGCAGAAGTAGCAGCTCCTGAAACAAGGGCTGACACTGACCCAGTGACATGGACAGGAACCCCCAAGAATGGTAGTATGTTGTCACCACATCTGTGGAGATAGTAATGGGTGTGAACACACAAAGATCCAATTCTGAAAGTTAATTCTTGACCTTGGAAACAATAGTCTGACAACAAAAAATCTTATCTCAGGTCCACTTTTTCCAGACCTTTCAACCACATCTCACAGTTTTCCTTACCAGATCACCTGACCTGCCATGTATGACAACTGACATACTGTGTCCATCATCTCACTTTGCATGCTAACATTTGCTAATTAGCACTAAACACACAGTTCATAAACAAAGGTATTGGACCAAAGTATTGGACAAATCAAAATTTTAACCTGATAAGGGCACCAAAGTTATTTCAATTAATTCACAAATGTTGGTACCAAATTTCGTGGCAGTCTGTTCAATAGTTGTTGAGATATTTGAGTGTGGATCAAAGTGATAGACCAACTGACTGACCGACATTTGATATTTTGCCATGCTGCAAGTGTGGCAAAAAAAGAAAAATTTAAAAAAACCTCAGTAAATAGACTGTGAACTCACCTTTTTGACTCTGAAGGTGACTGAGCCAGAACTCCAGAGCTCTCAAGCTGAAAGAGACCAAATAACCAACAAAGGATAAATGCTGATATGTGCTGTAATTTTATTAGCATTCATTAGCATCAATAATATGATCGAATGTAGTTTTGGCACTTACTTAAGCAGGCCCATGATGAAGGCTCTCAGTCTCATGCAGTGGCTGGTGAGCTGGGGACATAATCTGATTTTGGAGACCAGGCTGTGAAGGACCCTGGTGGATGGACCTGTAGCGGAGTTGGACAGAGATCATAAAGAGTTCATCAAAGAGCCCACAACAAACAGAGTACCACAAACAATGCTGCCCAACCAGTACATCAAGCCAAAGCCATCTAATACTGCTTGGCAAACTGACGCAGAAATACATCCATGACTCTTTCTTAGAATAATGATCACTAGTTACATTTACCAATCCTAGTAGAGACTTCCACCACACCCCAGGAGTGGTTGCGGCGTTGCCCGATGATGAGATCCAGTTTGTGATCTCTCAGACCATCCTCTAAAATATTCTGGATCGTTGGACACAAATGTTCCAGGACCAGACCGGCGATTGTGGGACTGCGAGAGCTGTTACCCAGACGCATCTGTGGCAGGAGGAAAGAAATATAATACAGTATATTTCCTGCTGACACCGCAGTTATTTGACTCCAGTCCAAGTATGTAAGTGATATCAGTTTGGCACTTTTCCATTGTGACACATCTTTCAAGCTGCTTAGCTCTGCCAGTTCATACCTTTTCCTCAGGGTCTCTGCTGCTGCCAAAATGAGCCATGATCAAATCCACCGCCCTGCTCACAGACCTCAGCAAACCTAGAGACATTGGACGAGGAAAGAGGTTGCAATTAATGCTTCATACATACATACAAAACAATGATATATTAATATATACAGTACATGTTACATTGCAAAACCCCATCTTATGTAATTTTTGTGTATTATTGATTGCTGAAAGTCTTATTTTCATCAACTTAGCAAGAAAAATCTGCTAGTGTGGTGGGAGTTTTCTAACTAACCCGTTTCCAGTAAAAATCAACTTGTTTCTTGAAGCAATTTCCCTTTTTCTGTCTGTCTTGTTTGAAGATGCTGACACTCATTTGTAGAAAATTATTTAAACATGGTGATTTGTATTGGAAAGTGATATTACTGCCCTGGCAGATTTTTCACTTGTTTTAAGAAAATAAGACTCAATAATAAACAAAACTGACTCAATAAGATTTTCTCCTTACTAACTGGGTCAATGCATAGAAATATGAGAGAATGCTTTCAGGGTTCATTATGATACTGCAGGAATGCAAATGTGAACGAGAACTGCAGATGAAAGAGTCAGATTTCCATTTTAGCAGCGATCCTCATTGACTTGCTTTCCCCTTGCCTTTCTTTCTTCATCTCACACTGGCTAGCCTCTGCAAATGTCACGGTAAATTCTTTATGCATGTTGATGCTGCCTGCAGTGCTGCACCACACTGACTGTTCACCGCTGCTGCAAATGTCTCCATCGTTGATTATCCATCAGAAAGGTTCACATTTATATAATTACATTTGAAGCGAGTGGCCCATATGGTAGCACTAAAACAAAATGATTGGGTGTATTATAAATCATTAGCACTGTTTCTACTGCATCATTCTCCCTCTCTTCTTCTCTTGGAGCTTGCAGTCGCACACACATAGGCTACAGAGCAGAAGGCTTGGCCAATCCCGTGCAGGGAGAGTTAAAAATAGGTCATGTTTGAGAGAAAGCCCCTTCAGGGTATTGAAGGCACTGCTGCAGCACAGTGAGCTTTTATTGCTGCTCTCAACAGCTCATCGCTGGATAGACAATCCACTCAAGGAGGAATCCAGTCATTACTGCTACTGGGTCACTTTTCACTCCATTCAAATTTCAGTGTATAGCATATACTGTATTTAACATCATGTTTTATACAAACTCATATAGTGTATCAGTCATTCATTGGCCTCACCTCTCCTCTGAAGATGGCTGATAGACATGGACTCATAAGATGTATCGGGTGAGAGGCAGAACTCTGTGGGCGGCCTGTCACTCAGGATCAGAGATTCACTGTGTTGACTATGACTCGGCTTCCCACTGAGCCCAGCAGAGTCCTGGATATGCAGTGGGTGCAGCCCAGAAGCAGCCAAGGATAGCAGAGAACTCAAAGAGGAGAGAGGAGCAACTGAGGAGAGGGCAGCTGTAAAACTACCATGAAAAAATCCAGAGTCAGCTGCAGGTGCCGCCCGGTGCTGAGGGAACTTCTTTTCTGGTTGTAAGGTTGTGGGAGGAGACAGGGACACCTGCAGGTTTGGGTGATGGGTGTCAGTGGTTAGGGGTAAAGTGGGTGGTGTATGAGAGAATATTGAATGATAAGAGGTGTGGGTCTGGGACTGATTCTGAGTTTTGGGCTGAGTGTTGGCATGGCTCTGCTCAGGGGTGAGGTGAATAAGGTCCTGGTAGGTGGGGAATTTAACAAGGTTGGGTTGTTTTGGGGCTGGGGTTGGATTTAAAAAAGTGTTAGTCTGAGTTTTGCCTGAGTATGGGCTCGTTTTATGTTGCACCTGAACCAGTTTGGGCATTGGGCTGGTGTGACTTGGATCAGGGCTGCTCTTTGATGCACATGGACTAGGGCGTCCTTGGCCTCTGCTGGACTGGCTCCATGTGTGTCTGCGGCTGAAGCACTCTGGACTCGGCGTGCAGGTGGAGCAGGTATCAGAGCTCGAAGGAGCCTCCAGGAAGATGGGGTAGTGGCTGCCCATGGGTGAAAGCTGAAGATTAGAAAAGCCTTGACTCCTTTTGCCCTTGAACTTGAAGCCTGGTTGGGAACTACCAGACTTGCTGCTCTTCTGGTTCATGTACTCCTCCAGAAGACAGCCCAAGTGCTGGGCCTGGGGTTTGCCTGCGGGGACCAGAACAAAGGGCTGGATGGGCAGCGAGGTTGGTCTCTGGGCCTTACTGTAGCGCACCACTGCATTTTCCAATGAACATGCTCCTGAGATGGAGGTAGAGGATAAGAGAAATAGTTGGAACAGATATTAGATTCACTTCCCACTTTTTCTGGTATTGTATCTTTGCGTATTTTGCTCTCTCACTTGTAAAACCAAGCAACAAAGAAAGAACAATCTCTTATTCATTGCCTTACCCTTCTCAGCAGCATCAGCATCACAGTGCTCCTGGTCCAGAATCACAGATGGCTGTGTGGATGCAGCGCTTGTGCCTTGGCATCTACTGCTATGTGGGCTACACTGGCTGGGGCACAGCGAACAGGGCGTGTGGGAGAAGTCTTCGATGCTGTCTGTTTGTTTCTTCCTGCAGAGGGCTTTCTCAGTGGAGGTGGTGGCAACCTGGTAATCATAGGTCTGAAGCTGAGAGCAGTTAAACCCGGAGCTGCACTGTGCAGAGGAGAACCTCTTTTCCTTTTGTTGATCCTCGTTCTCCTGATGGTGATACAGAAAAGATAGAACTGCTTACACAACCAATATGTTGGTACCACTGTCTAACAAGAAACCCTTTATAATGGGGTTTATGCTGTAAGTTGTAACTAATGACTTCAATCATTTACTAATGCTTTATAGATCCATTGTAAGCCATGTTGTAAACCATTAAGAAATACTCCATTGGACAGTGACAACATTATTTTAAAAATACTTATGCATTATTTTTTTGGCATCTTCCCTGTAAAAAAAAATCAATTTTAGCATACCTATATCATCTTATTCAATACTAAGAGAAGAGCTTTTTTATATCAACATTACCTTTTTGCCTTCTTTGTGTTGTCCTTCTTTTGTATCATCAACAAAGAGGTGCTCAGAGGGAGGGAAGGGGCTACTTCTGCTCTGACCCTCGAGGCAGCTGGTGACGCTGGACCAAGCTGGGCTGGGCGACTGGGAGGAGAGGTCGCAAGTCACAAGCTTGTAGTACTTCTGGTTGGTCCCAATGGCCAATGTAGCCTGGCTTTGGAGACAGGCAGTTAAGTCTGATACCTCCAGTGAGGAGAGACCCGGGGGTAGCGGCTCCAGGGAGTACAGGTTGCAGTTAGAGTCGAGGCCCTGAGGAGACCAACAGGAAGCAGAGGGCGTCATGTCAACCTCCTCTTTTCGGGGAGAGTAAACTGTCATGTCATCATGTTGGAGGACCTCAGCTGGAGTCTTGGAAACGGGCTGGAGGTTGAGGAACACGGATCCCTCAGATGACTGAGAGGGGTGAACTGCAGGACTGCTGAGGTCATGAGGCGTGGCAGGGTTGTTGCTCCTGTTATAGATGGTGCAGAAGTTAACCAAGACACCATCAGAACTGTTACAGGAAGAGTCGCTGACATTTTCTGTGTGACTGTTGGAGAACAGCTCTGGGGAACATTTGTGTTGGCTGTGGGTGCAGCAGGACATGTTATCTTTCAGTCTGTCTGAGTCCTGCTCTCCATAAGCCATCACCGTGATGCCAGAGCTGCTCACATGAAAGCACCGGCATTCAGTCTGCAGTAAGTCCGGCTGGTTTGGCTGGTTAGAGAGCCACTCTTGGTCACTCTCAGTACCCAAAATGGTCCCTTCATTGCCCCATTCACTCTCCATGTCCCCGTGGGACATTGTATAATTTCTGGCACCATTACTTAGAGGCCAGTTAGAATTTCCATGCAACACAAAAGATGAGTCCTCATGATATCTGTGTAGATTACCTCCATCACTATCTTCATCTTCCTCATCCTCATCTAGCTCTGTATTGGGAAGGAATGAGTTGTGTGACCGCAGACTGACTCTAGCTCCGGAGCTTTCCTTCTTCAGATGGGAACTCGTCTCCTCTGGTGACGAGGTGGAGTCGTACCTCCCGCTGCTGTCACTGCCCCCCTCCTCCTCCGCTCGGTCCTCATTGAGACTACTGTAGCTGCTGGAAAAATATCTTCGGCCACCGTTGAAGGCATGCTCTCGGTTCAGCGAGTCTTGTTCCGGGAGGGACACAGCTCGGGTCAGGCCTACTGAGCACAGCCGGCCGGGCCTCTTGGCCGAGCTGCACAGGGCCTGGACAGGAAGTTGCCAAGTGGGAAGCTGAACCACGGGGAAGTGGCACGCTATCAGGGTGTCCCCTGAGAGACTGGATGCTCCAATCATACTGCCGGATGAGGCTGGACCATGGAAACTGTCTCCATGTTCCTAAAATGAAATCCTGAAAGAATAGAATACAATAGAATCAATTCTAAGTGTGATTAATCTGCCTGTGGTATCAGTGGAGCAGAAACATATTCACAACTATGCAAGGGGATGCATACAAGAGCACGATAGCAGATTATATGTGTGAACATACGAAATACATGAAACAATCAGTTGCTACCACTGCTACTGTGTATTCAGAGCGAACACAGTTTGGATGTCAAGGGTGATGAAAAATGCATTGAACTTACGCCATGAGAATATACTAATGACAATTAAAAATGAATTGAATAAGTCACAAGTATTATGGCTCCTCAATATACTTCAAACTGTTCATGTAAAAATAAAGAGAAGTATTAGACTCTATAAGGCATTTTGTAAGGGAAGGCCTGGAGCACCTGTATTTGAGTGAAAATGTTTTCCATTTTGTACAGTTGAACCATGGAGACATGTTTTAATGCTGCATGTAAATGTAATCTGGATAAATTGTATCTTTGTCGTTTGTGTTGATCTCCCTGTGGTTATGCTTTTCGACATTTCTCAGTTTTTCTGGCCTCAGTGGCCTTTCTAGCTGTAATGCTGTCACAAGCTCAAAGCCTCCAGGACCTAATTACAGATTTTAGTAAAAAACATGCATCTTAAACTCTGGGGTAAACATCCTAGCAGAACAGAAAAAGATAAAAACATAAAGCACAACTGCAGGCTACTGTTTGCAGAGTCTGCTCCCTCACTTCACACCGCTGGTCCTCCAGTCAAAGTCCTACTGTGTTGTCTGCTTCTGGCCCTCAGCACATCCTACCCTCCATAATTCAGTCAACCGTTAACAAACTCCTCCTCTCTCTGCCTGGGCCAACCACCGTCTCTCACAGTTACTCAGCTGCTCTGTAACTAGGGCAGCTGCACTGCAGAGATGCTCCGCTGGCAATGCTAAGAGTAAATACATTTTCACATCAGTTTAGTTAATTGAACGTGTTCCACCATATTCAGACGCATTGCTCCTGATTTCAAAGACATCGAGCTTGAGACAAAAATCAGGCAGCGTAATAATGATCATCATCCCTTCATGAAATACAGCTATGAGGACTATTGCTAAGTTAGGAAAAGTAACTACAAAGCATCTCTAAACTCTGCACATAAAATATTTAAACACTGGAGAGTGCTGATGACATTCAATCATGAAATTATCCATTTAAGTTATCAGTAATAATTAATGTTGCTAGGATCCAACCACACACCATTTACTGACATCTGCCCTCAGCAGTGTTACATAGACTACATAGACTTTAAACTAGACTGAAACTCGTGTTCAGAAAATTCAATATTTTAGATGCAACATCCTGTTTTGGGCTTTATTTCATACGTCAAGCAGCCCTCGGTTCACAGACGTCACATTGCTGTGCTACTGGGCATAATGTGTAAACAACACAAACAACATCTGTTACAGATGACCATGAAGAGGTAATCCTCTTTATCATCACATCACTGCAATAAACAACATGATAAGGTCACAGGACAGCATTATCTATTATAGGCTCTGGTTGTTGGCTGCTAAGGTAACTATTTCAAACCAGAAGGGTCTTCATCTCCATTTACCCAGTGATGGTGATTATTGATTTGCTCTGGGCTGAACATCAGTATAAAAATGCGGGGGCAATTTCAGTTTAGTGCAGCAATGGCAGTCAGTTGTTGCTACAGCTGATCAATATAGAAAGTGGCTGTGTCTTGGCTGTGAAACTTTCTTCAGAGCCTGAATTCAAATAACAAAACATAATAAAATGAGCATTTTAGAAGACGTATAATTCTGTCCTGCAACACCAGAGCCAGGTTTGTATTTTGGCACACCCACATATTGCATATATTTCACACAGTCAATCAATTTCTAGTCTAGCATTTCCAGATATGAGCTAATTACATTGCATTATTTTATATTTAAATGTCATTAGCCATTAAGATATTTAAAAAACAGACTATTGTTTGGCACCTAATTGCATAACTCCACAGCAAAGCTCAGGAGGTAGAGGAGGTAGGCCCTTAATCAGAGGGTTGGTGTTTTGTCCCTGAGCAAGACACTGAATCCCCAACTGATCCCAGCGTATGTGTAGGTGTGAGGAAGAAATGTACTGTCTGATTTTTACCTTCAGCCAAAAAGACATTATCCCTACAGCAGGTAAGTAAATCTGTACGAAGCAATCATACACAACATAACAGAATCATTTAAAATGTGTTGTCATTTGATTATTAAGATTAGTATCTCTGGTAATGTAATGTGTGGATCTTGATGTATCCTGTCCCTGCTTATTTTCAACAGTTCAATAGTTCAATACCACAGGAAAGTAGGGCAGACTGACTAGTTGTCAACAACTGCAAAGCAGACACGACTCTAGTCCCCCGACTTGCGGCACAAAAATCTATGCCAAACAGCTCTGTCCTCTGGGTACTGGAGCACACTGAGATGGTCGTGATTAACTGAACAATTTCACTGGAAATGCCTGTCAGGTCAAGTCAGCCATCTCACATGAGGGATGGGCCTGTGTGAGTCTGAGGTCCACTGACTCAGATGATGCTGCTGCTTGTTATCAGTGATGTAATAAGATATCATTACAGCTCATATAGGTGTAAGGAAAAGTTTCAGTAAGAACACAGTAATAGTTAAACATGATCAGATATGATGTTTGACCTGCATCTAAACAGTAAAAGACATGTATGGACAGAAAGAAGAGGGGGGTCGGAGATGGGTACTGTACTATGTGGTACCTGTGTGTATATGTGTGTTGGTTTTTATAATGAGGACAACATGTTAGACAACAGGAGATAGTGTACACACATGCCAAAAGAAACACCCACGACAGGAATAGCATCTCTCTCTCTCTCTTCCACACACACTATCACACAGACAGACAGACTTAAACAGCAGATAAAGTGAGACAAAAGACTAGAATCAAGGTACAACTGAATAACTGACTTCAAGGCAAAGCAGCTAAAGCACATAAAAAGATATTCGTGCAGCGAATCTCCTGATGCCCTTTAATATTAACACCTACTTGAAAACAGTCGTCAGTCGAAGGTGACGTCCATCCTCTTCTTCCAGGTGACTCTGATTTGCAGGTGTCTCATAAATACGTGGCTAGGTCCAAAATCATGCAACCAAACAATTAAAAAAGAATAATCATGCTCGACGCACCTTTGACGTCAAAGGTGCATTAGGAGGCGAATATTTTCGGCGCTATTACCTGAAATCAATGGCTTATCCCGGGAATTTGTAACTATATTGCTGGGTAATATGAGACCGGTCCGACATTGAGGACCGGGCAGACACAGCGATCCCCACGCCACCGCTTCAGCACCGCTCAGCCTGGCGGAGATATGACGTCACGGTGGCTTCAACCAATGAAGAAGGAGAAGTGACTGCCACTCAAAGCATCCAAGACATCTGGTAGGAAAATAGTTCATTATTATTATATTATTATGAGATACTGTGTCATAATGTTTACATATAACATACTTAATTATAATTAATTTTACTGAATTAACGTTATGGGCATATTATTACTCATGAGAGTTTTTTCTCATTCCTAACTTTTCATCCTTCTATTATCTAAAATAAGCATAATTTTAATTTTCACTATTCAATAATAATAATAATAATAATAACAAATAATTTTGACCTACTCGTAGAACTAATCAGTGTAATTTTAAGTTTAAATGCCTAAACAATGGAGACATGTTGCATAAAGTCACAATATTGTCACTTTAAACTAAACAAATTGCAGACTTTTTAACTGCTGCTGTAATAATTAGTTTACAAAATACTACAGTTTGTTGGTCAAATCACAAGTGTGCTGGTGGCAAATTCACCCCACTAAACCTGGCTCAGATCGCCCTCCAGTGGCGAAAATGAGAAGTCAGGGTTCAGCCATTGCTGCATCCATTTTCAAGGAGGGTTGTACAATATGTATCATGTGGTTCCTCCCTAATATATACTGTAGGTAAACTTCACATCTAAATCTATAATCCACATGGTGGTAATGCTGTTCTGTAGGTATCAAAATAGGCATCCTCAATAACCAAGAGACGGGGGCTGTGTCCTCGTTCATAGCAAATGGGTGCAAGCCCCTTCAGGGCGTCTATACCACTGGATGTCTTTCAGATAAATGTTAGCCTCCTGAAAAATATGAGCACTTGTTTTCTTTATCATTCAGGAACAGGCCAGGTTATCCACTGGCTACCCTCTATCTGAGCTGCTCCACAGCTGAGGGCCTCAAGGCCTGTTGGATGTGAACAAGGAGGTCGGAGAGTAGCCCCACCTCAACATGAGATATAATCCAGAGTATCATCAAACTCGTTGCATGTGAGAAAATATCCCAGCATGGTAAGAAAATCCCAGTCTTTTTGTTTTTGGTTTTTTTTACCAACCAACATCAACTTTTTTGTCGTCTTTTCCATTGCATTGAAAGAGTAGAAGGAACTGTGAGGAATATTTTAATTTGTTCTGAACTTGTTGACAAACACAATTTGGGCAATACAACCTCTTGAAAAAGTGTAAAATATATTAGAATATTTACATAGTTTACAGTATGCACAAATAAATATACAATAATAACATGAACCAATAAACTCAGAGCACCTCACAAACTTTGCATGAATATTTATATTTTCTCATTATAAACATTTTATACAGCCTGTCTGATGTCCTGCAAGTGTTTTAGACAAATTAAATTTTAAAAATTAATATTTCTCTAGATGAAGCCATTTGACAGTTCATGTAAACGCAGCATTTACAGCTTTGTTTTGCTGCAGTGCGGTGCCAGATCAGATTACTTTAACTGAATGTACAGAGTCTGATTAACAGCCAGCAGATCTTCAGTTCAAGCCAGAATATCAGAGCAGTAATTTTCATACAGGGTTCATTTTGAGACAGGTTGCTTTGGTCCATAAGGCAGATGTTTGTTTTGTAGACAGTCACCCTGATGGAGTTATGTTTGTGTAGCTCTTCTTTAGGTGGACATCCAGAAGGAACAGATATTTTTCCTGTAAAGATAAGGAGCAACTTTATTGCAGTGTCATTACTTTCCGTCCACAGCATGCAAAATGCACGTGGACAAAACTTCACACACTACACAAATAAAATACAAAGATTTTATTGTATACAGTCTGTGAAAACTTTGAAAATGAACATTATGTCTATTTAATATTATGGAATGTCATTTGGAGGAAAATATCAGGTTTTACATTAATGACAAAACATGTAAGAGATACAAATATTAATGTTAAAAGCCCCTAAAGTAGTAAACAACAGGGTTTCAACATCTCTGAGAAGCTCTGCTGTACCTGCAGTATTTTGTGCCGCACTCTAAGTGATCCCTGCAGCTGGCACCCACAGGCTTCATGCTGTTCCAGCGCCACAGAAGTGACCGTTTGGTCCTCTGGAGCAAACCATTCCAGTCTTCAGGTACAGGCAGTGAGTTGACCTGTAAAGACAAATATCAGAACTGTGATGACTCTTAGGTTGTATGGTCAAAATTCCATCAAAAAGCAAACTCTCAGGACATAAACAGTAACTGATTGCTAACTTACCTGAATGGTGCAGATCAGAAACAGAAAAACGGAAGCCACAATGACTTTTTCCTGAAGAGTCCTCATGCTGTTTGCAGATCAAGTTCAAGAGAGAAGCTGTTCTGTGTGTTGTCCCATGGCACCTGTATTAAAGGCTTTAATTGGGTTGGGGAGGAGTTAGTCTTTGACAGATATGAGAGATTAATTGTCCAATTTGCTGCTTTAATGATTAAGGCTGAGGTTTGGCAGAGAAGCTGATCTCAAGTCAGAGCCAACGATGCAAACTTCTTTGCATGGTGGTACTTATCGGTTTTATAATGACAGCCGAAGTCAGAGTTTATCTGCAGGGAGCCAAAGTACACTTTAACCCAGCAATCGAGGGCAATTCCACGTCGGAGGTATCTAAATGAAATCTTGACAGCTGGAAATATTTCTTGGCCACGCAATTTGCCTCTAGGAGTCTCTGTGGGTTTCCTGGCAACCTCACTGCACCCAGCTAAGAAATAGTTCCAGCATGTATCTCCAAGTAAAACAATGTATAATTTTTACATATTTTAGGGATTAATTAGGGAGCTTTATTGGTGCTGATAGACAGATTTTTCAAACTTTGGACAGAGCCAAGCTAGCTGTTTCCCCCTGCTTCCAGTTGAGTTGCATTGTGGGTAATGCAGGCGCAAGGTGATGACATGGAAGAACGCAAGAAATTAAAAAAAGACAATATCTCTGGTTCTGCTGTATCAATTTTGATTTTCTTTTTTTTAACTGTCAATAGGAGTGTAATGCTAAATTGGTGGAGTACTCTGTTAAGAGATATCATTTTATTTTACACCAGAACATCTCAGAGTTGTTGAGTCTCAAATGAGGACTCCCTTAAAAAGCGCTAACAAAAAAATCATTATTTTGAAAATACTACAGTGCTCTGTACAACTAATAGTTTTACTGATTCATCTGTTGAAATCAAGAGGAGTGTGAGTGTGTGTGTGTGTGTGTGTGTGTGCATTAAGTGCAGGTATAATTAGAAAAGTTTCCACACCAACTTTCAACATCTTCCAATAATAAATTAGTCAGACCAACCCCTAAAGTTCATCATAAGGCCATTCATGCTTTATTGGTGAGCTCTATACAAAAAGTAAAAGAAGTTGATGATAAAACTCTTTATCAAATCATCTTGCAATGTGTGATGGAGGAAATAAAAACACGCCAGAGAATATGAAGCAGCTTTATTGAAGTTGTAGCAAATGACAATGTTGATATTGTTAGATATGTGACCTATTGAGAGTATGTAAACAGTGATTACATATTGACTTTACTATGTAGGAGTAGAAGTGCAAACAATATTCTTTTACATATAAAACAAAGACAACAACATTAACACAAAACAGCCTTTCAGTGATGTGTGTAAACAGTGGTTACTCAAATTGTAAAATTATTACACATTATAGTGACATTCTGTGTATAGTTGCTGGACAGAAAATCAATAGCATTTTAAGAATGGATAATCAGCTGTACAATGTAATCTCCTCCCAAAACTTTAAATTAAGTCACAATAATCTGATAAAATGCTATTTAAAAGTGTAGAATTTAACCATAACAATTATGGACAATTCCCAGTGGTTAAAAGGAAAAACACAACTTTCTATTTGGCAAAATATATATATCAGTAGTAGTGGCATGAAGCTGTTCATACACTGATTTTAGCATTAACATTCAAAAACACAGTAAGTATTGGCATGAGGGGAAAGAAAACAAGCTTCACACCATCAAGAGACAAGACATCATACTCCACACCATGCAGAAACCTTCCCTTTATGTTGCTACCGTTGAAGTAATACTACATGGATGTTTTTCCACATTATACTATTTGTGTATTGTGGATTACTGGACTCCCACTGAAGGCTACGACAGAGTACATCGTTTTAAAGGGAAGCTGATCCAGTTCACTATAGAGTCAGAGCTCCAGCCAGCCAACGAGACTGAAAGAAGGGTCTGAACCGAAACCGTCAAATGTGATATTCTCACAACATTCAACTCCTTAGAAATTAAAATGACTTGAGAACCTTTTTTCTGAGAAACACAAATTTTAGGCAACATATGTTACAAATTACAAATTGCAAATAATATTCATCACATGAAGAATAAAGCATGATGGCAACAGTCGTTTTGCACAGCTTGACTTTGTTATTCGTTTTGCGACAATACAAAAATGTGAAATGATGATGTTACAAAATTATTTTAAAAACATGGTTCTCTTGGATTAAAACAGATATATAAACTTACTTCTTACTCAACCAGATCTCACCAGACCATGCTGAAACCGGATTACTGACCCACTTTTAAAAACACATGCTGACAGTATTCCTTCATCCCTATTTCAGTTCTGTAGCTATTCGTCTTATAGACATACATACATACATACTCACACACACTTCCATTCAGAAAAGCAGCGGTTTCACACTAAAACATGGGCTATGTTCAAATAGCACTTGTTTTCCACTTAAATTCCTGGAGGTTTGATTAGTTCAGGTCAGTCCAGACTCTCCAGACAATTCAAATTAGATTTGGTAGGAGATTTAAATTACTCACATCATGTTGTTTCAATCCAAAATCCCACATTTAAAAGGAAAAAGGAAAATGTACTCAATTTAAGATTTCATTTAAAAAATAGGGATTTCAGTATCATTACAACGGACTTGAAAGGAAGACATTAACCCCAACCCTGTACACAGTCCTCTTGACGTTTCCTAAGACCAAAAAAAAAAACAGATAAAAAGATAGAACTCTGGTTATCAATGAAAAATGTTAATGGTAAATACTGCAGATCCAGTGAAGCCTTGAAATATTGAATTACACTGCAAACATGGCACTTCTCCTCCTTTCACATCCTGTTTGGTGCTATGAGGAGAGCAGGGGCTGTCGTTCAGCAGCAGTGCTCTGGAAAATGACACCAGACACAAACCTTACCTTACCATTTGCTGAAAAACACGACATATGTACATAAATACATTTTACATATTTAATGAACAATAATACATATTTTGACTTTAACATTGGCCTTATTCATTTGCCACTATGACATTAACCCTGAATAATACTAAAAAAGAACAAAAAACAACAATAAATCAAAATGTACTCAAATTAAACAGACACTCACCTCAGGGACCTTCTGTCGACACATCAGGAACATGAAGACTCCTCCCAGAATGATACCTAGACCAATCAGTATGAACGGAATGTTCACCATGACATTCTGCTTGGTAACAATCACCTGCAGCTTCAGGGCTGACGTGTCGTCGATGACGACGCTCTGAGAAGACGGCAGGAGAGCGAGATTAGAGTTCAGCATAACTTAAAAACACTGCCAGAGGTAGATTATCTATTAGAGTAAACATTATACTTTGTTATTCTGCCATTTTATGAAATACAGTATTTAACTGACTTCCCCTATTGGAAATTTCCAGAAATCTATTTCAAGTTGTGCAAATTCCAAACTTGATATTAAGGAGTTTTTTAGGGCTCAAAAATTCTGATTCTTTCAGATTCAAAAACATGATAGCTCAATTTGAATTAGTCAAAACCAAGGATCAATGACATGATCCAAGAAAAAGAAGTTCAAATGAGCCACTGATAACCCTGCATACTTGCATTTTCTATCTGAATCTGTAAACCTGAAAAATAAATCTAGTTTCGGAATTTAAAAAACTTGAAGTGACCTGGAAATTTCAGAAAGGGGAATTCAAACAATCGGTGGTACTAAAAGTACTCCGTAGTGGTTGAATTTCACAACTAGGCATTCAGTTGCGTGTGCTCTAATTAGGCTCTACTTACAAGCTGCGTTTTGCTGCCACATCTACAGTATGTCTTATAAGACAGAAGAGCAGTTCATTCAATTTTATCAAAGGTTCACGTTTTAAAAAGACAAAAACATATAAGGAGTGTATTGAAAAATAACTGGAACTAATTTTAACTAAGTTCATAGGATAAATGACACTGGTAGTCCACTTCATAAACAAATCACTGTCTGAGCCAACCAGCAACATGTACTCAACATTACCTTGTATATAACATAAATGCATTTCAATAAGGGCCAACTAGTGTAATGTTTGAATGGTGGAATTCAGCTAAGAGATGTATCATTTAAAAATCATGTTAATGGCGTCTGTGATATTATGTACAACACATGATTGCGACGGACAGATGGGTGAACCAAGTGTGAACAAGGTTCAGTGAAACTCTTTGCCCTTTGAATGGGGCATAATTTGGATTGGATCTGGATTGCTGATGGTGGTTTATGATCTACATGCCAACCAGTGTTCAGTATATGCCAAAATGGTGTCTGTGTGCTTCTGTACCTCATTGAGATAAACCACAGGAAAGACCACTGTCCTCACGTTTCCTGTTTGACTGAAAGAACAATGAAATGATTCACAATGTTTCACCTACTATCATAATAATGTATTTCATTGTCCTTATTAATAATCTGAACATTCGCCTATGAGTTAATGAATAAATGGCAAAGAGACATGCAGAAAACTGTTAATGTCTGCGACGACTAAATCTTTCTGGGCATGCTGTTCGGTGTGTACGTATAGTGTACATTTAGTTTGACAACATGTACATCTGTTCGGTCTGGACTCAAGATAATCATTGCTGTTTGTTCCTTCAGATGCCAAATAGATGCATAACAAGTGATCCACGACTGTACAAAAGTCCATTCATAATGATGATGGTGGCATAATTGCTTTACAATTATCGTACTGGCAACCCTTCCTAGATTTGGGTAGTCATACTGCTATTACAGTGATGAGGTGATTACCTGAAGGTGGGAATTTTCTCGACATACACGTTGACCTGGAGCCGCTTTGCTGCTTGCAGGATGATTCCTGTTAGCTGCAAAACACAATTAAACTTTGTTAGGAACACATGGTTTAAAAGAAACTTAACAGCACTGACCTGCGTGCAGAAGTACACTCACACCTGTCGCTCCTGATGTATGAACATTTATGCCTCGGTATAGCATACTAGAGCAGTGCCCGTTCAAAGCGCGTGCCCGTTTGGAGCAGGCCGATTGCTTGGCCCCTGGAAGTGCTGTTGTCGAGAACCACAGTATGGCTGCTTGCAGCGTTCTCGAGAACCGCTCATCTGATCGACTTCACACTCAACACTGCACTCCCTTGAGTCCTCAGCAATACACCCGCTAAGTGGGGAGTCGATCGGATGAGCGGTTGTCAAGATAATCACAGGACAGACAGACAGAGATTCCTTCCTTTATAGTTAGATTCAGCACCAATACCACATGTTGTCAAGACACTAACGTATTATGTTCAAAATCTTTATGCTGCAAACATTTCTCAGTGAATGTACTTCATGAGTCTGGTTGGCAGAAATGATCTGAGAGCTAACACACCAACCTACACATACTGTATATACACACTAGTGAATTTGCAACAGAGATGTATCTGCATACATCTTTATTGTCAGCAGCCCAAGTGAAAATCACAGCCCTGGAGCTGGCAGTGAAGGTGGTTTGCTCTCTCCATGAAGTTGTACGGGGAACCGCAACGCAGTGTTTATGACAGAGATCGCAGGACTTTGACCAATCCCAATAATCTCATGCAGTGCCACAGTGAAGATTACAGTACAAAACAGTAGCTTGTTTACTGGTTTCAAAGACTGATTTCAACTTATGATGTCACCACCCTACACGTTGGTGTTAATGAAGTGCATGTGAAATGAAAGTGTGTGTCACAGTTGCACGCTGGGTTACGCAAATAGGCAAAATGTTCTTGTCCACTTTTTCTTTTTAAGAATTTACACCTTTTCCTGAAATATTTCACTCAAAATATTTCAGGAAGCTTTAATTTACTAGATAATACATTCCAAATTGTATCAATGCAGACCTCTAATAATACACTGCAACAAAAAAGGTGTTAAATAAACTTATTTATAATAAATTAACTTATTTATGTCTTAACTGTTGCTGTTAATTACTTCATAGTCCATCTGCTTTCTTGTGGGAGTCAAATTAGTGTCATATTCAGGAAGTTACACATTTTGTAACAAGGGTTAATCACTATGAGACATTTAATAGCTCCTCTTTTTACAACTGTTAGAAAAAATCCTTTGATAGTAGGACATTACAGAATCATTTACAGTACTTTTGAATACCTTGTTTTCATTTTGGAGTTGGAGTGTATCTGTGAAATATTGTTGTAAGCAATATCTCTTATGGATTTTAAGGTTTTTGAATGTAATTAGGTGCCAATAGGTGGTGCAAAATACCACCACTGATACAAAACACTGGCAAAAAACCCCACAAAATTATACATATGGGTGACAAATTAAAGGAAAAACCTACATGAAGTGTCTTACTCATGGTGGCCTGACTCCATACTAAATAACTTCATATTGGTTTTCTTGCACTAACGTATGTGATGCATGTATTTCTTTCTCAGATTTACTACATTATGATACTATGGTAGTTTATAGTTGCTCTTCAAATAGTAACCTCATTGCACTAATTCTACGTTTAAGGGTGAACAGATGTCCGGTGACACATTGTGCTCCTGGAAGTGTTTTTTTCCCAGCCTGCTTCCCTTTATCGAGGATTTACCACAGGCTCAGCCGAGTTATTACAGTATTACACATGATAAGAGCTGTTAAAGCTTATCTTTGGTGACAGCTCCGTTCCATGTACCTCTGTCTGCTCTTTAATTTTTAACCACTGCTTAAAAAAAAAAAAAGAAAAGCTCTGTTTCGCAGGTAACAAAGTTACATAGTTCACCATCTAGTGTTGAACATGAATGTCACTTTTGTATCAGCTTTCTGCATTGCAACTCATTTTTCTACATGGGAAAAAGAAATTATATTAACAACATGAGGATATAAAGTAAAGCACCCCTCTTCTCAAAAATGTGTTTTGCTTGTGCACATACACTAAGAATGGCCCTTACAGTGACACCTTGTGTCCAGTAGTTAAACTTTTGAAATGAAAAATATTTCCATATTCACAGATTCTGGATTTTTCAATGAGAGAGAAGGAGTAGATGTAATTTTAAGACTTTTAAACTAGTTCAGTCAGACAACTCACGTTTGAAATGTTTATTATAGCAGCAGAACGTAGTTAGAGTTTGGCGTCAAGGCTTCGACCTCATCACTTCCCGCAGATATGTTTACATAGACATATTGGGGAGTGATGAGCAAATATCTTAAACCCCTAACCGGAGCCTGCAGGTGGATGCTGGGTTGGTGGTGGGGCTGAAAGAACAGGCACCAATACTGATGCAGGACAGCAGTGGCATTGACAGACAGAGAGAGAGAGCTTAAATAGACAGCCAAATTGGGAGGGCGTGTTTGGTAGATGGTTGTGGAGAGCGAGGTATGTCACGTGTGTATAGCAGTGCAGCTCAAGTTGACTGCCTGAACTAGCTCACAGTATAGCTCTCCATTTAATTTAACTTTTTTGAGAAAAAAAAAAAACAGACGCAAATTATTATTCCAAGCAGAGTACTTTCATACGTCGTAAAAACATGTCTGGAGGGGATCTTTAAGAATTAAAGCCGAAATTCCTACCGGATTGATATCAATCGCAGTCTGGTGCTGCTCCTTGATAGGTCTCATGCCAAATACATCCTGAACAAATTTCTCATCTGCCTGGTAGAAGTGTGGTGAAGACATTATGATGGGGGCTCCTGGTCACACAAAAGATTCAGTTAGAATAACATTATGAAAGATATTCAACAGAAAAAAACAACAGTTCTAGTGAAGATCCAAGACTGCATTTCACTCATGATGAAACATTTGCCTATGTGACACAATGAAATGTGTTTTTTTCATACAGACCAGCTGCTTAATGCACTTCCCACCTTGTTTACATGAGCTGACATTCAGCAAGCCAGAGCCCAGGCAATTTCCAGCAGGGACACAAAAGCCTGCGTTGGCTGGGTTCACGGTCATATTGGCAAACACCTCGCGAGGGGGACTGAAGCGATACCCAGGGATCCCCTTAACCTTCACATCCTCCTCGTACAGAGCGTACAGCGACCTTGGAGACAGAGTCAGATGCTGGTTAATCTTTGCAGGCACAAATAAATTCTGTAAAGCTGAAAGTGCAACAAAAGAGAGAGGGTTTGCACAAAGTTGGCACATGAGCTCTGTGGTAAGCTGATTTACAGAAAACCTGCACGGCACAAACAGTGTTTAAAAAGTGTTTAAAAAGTGTTTCAAAGGTTGTGCTGGTCATTGACATGTTACTGCCTCATAAACTTTAGCTTTTTAGCTTTAGCTTAGTCTTTTCACAACCTCAGTCAGCAGTTAAGTTGACCTGCACATGCTGCACTCTCAGTTCTGATGTATTAACAGTCAAAGAGAGCTGATATTAGTTGTTTTAAGCAGTACTAAATAGGTAGTAAGCAAACAGTGAGCTCATGGAGGCCAACAGTGACCGGCCATGCAAACAGCCAGGCTAAATTGGTAATCCCATATCCAGACATGAATAATGCTGAGAGAAAAGGCTCAGGAAGACATTCTTAGGGTGACTAGGCAACTCAAGCCAGGCAGGTAAGACCAGAAAAATGATGACTCAGTAGAAGAGGAAGCAGAAAACCATATTTAATTGAAATCAATTCCATATTACCTAAAGCTAAAGAGTTTATGCTCAGCTGTGCTCAACAGGCAACCAAACAAAATGAATGGCAAAATTCACTGTAGTGTCCAAAACTGTTCTCTCACTCTCACTACATCCGCGCTAAATTCAAACCTTTGACTTTTTAAGAGGAAATAAAAACTAAATCTACATTAGCTTAAAAGGATGTTGCGTTTTAAGCTATTGAGGTGTTTTCAATGTCTATTCTCTTCAGACCTACATTGAAAAAAGACAGAAAAAAAACCTAAATGAAATCTGCGGTCAAATGTGAAGGCTCATCTGACTCAATTTTTGTGCCTTTAAAAAGCCGAAGAGATGGCCATTTGTGGACATACATAGTCTTCCAGTAGCACTGTCCTTAGCTGTCTGTAAAACACTTTGCAGTCTACTCACCTGCACAGGTCGGAGGAGAACATGTAGAGCGTCTCATTCTTGGTGACGACTGGATGGAAAGACGCTCCATTGGTTCCATTGATCATATTGCACTCATCAGAAGTCCACCAATTCAGCGAGCTGCATGCACACAAAAAATAATATCATTAATGTTTTTCTTTTCATCAGTTTTTATCATTTACGTATTTAGAAACCCAGAAGTTTCAGGCATTTAGAATGCCCAGCACCTGACCATTTCATTTTCGTTTTTTTGTGTGTATGTTTTTAACCCATTTGTTAGGCAAAAAATATGTTTTTTAAATGTTAGAAATAGCGTGGCCTTGCAGTAGATCCAAGACCGAAAGTGTGTGTAGGTCAGAATAAGCTTGGCTAAAGCTTCTGCTGCTTTTGCTGAACCTTTGAATGTTTAAGGTATAGGTTGACATTTTGGTCTTTGTGCTAAGCTAAGCTAACCATCTCCTGGCTGCAGCTTCATATTTACAGACAAATATGAGAGCAGCATCAATCTTCTCATCCAAATCTCTACAAGAAAGCAAATAAGTGTATTTCCCAAAATGTCAAACTACTCCTTAAAGTGCAGCGTTAGCTCGCTAGCAAGTCAAGTCTGGCAGATCATCGTTACACCGTACTGACAGACACAACAGAAGAGTCTGAAACAATTAGCTTTTCAAAGAGAGACAAAGATGAAAGAAAATCTCAAAGGGCAAAAAAGAGGATTAACATTGGTGTGGCTTTTTGACATGAATAGCTCTGATGAAAGACCTGTGAGTGAGTTTTCTGTGGCACAGATAACCAACTGAGTAAGTTGCTTTAACCAGTTAATTACCTAAATAATCATTTTATTAATCATTACATAGACAGGCCCAGGGACGGTGTATCAACTGTGATATGACATGGCAGGGAAAGTCAACAGGAGACTGTCTTTGTGATCCCTTAATATTATCAAACAGGATGAAACAAGCCTTGATCAAATTCCTTCAAATTGCATGTAATCAATCATTCTCAGTGATTGGATTTACAGAGCAAGAGATAATTCTCATTCAGTCATTGTCGTTTTGTGCTGGAGGTGAGTGGAGACAATTACCTTTCACCTTTCCATGTATCCACTCTAGCAAAGTCCTTGTAGTTTTGTTGGCCAGTGAAGAACACATATTCACCATCGTTGGAAGCATTGTTCTGTGAGAAAAATAATGAATACTTTCAACAAACAGCTCACACATGAGAAAGCCAAAAAAACCCAAAACAGATTCTTTACAACCAATCAGAAACTCTTGATTTCCTGTGATTCTAATAAAGTTTCTCTGCGGTTTTGTGATCTATTTTGTACCTTTTTAGGAATAAACACACTCCAGTCTGTACAATAATGTATTCATATGCTTAAATGAGACCTTATAGAAGAGTCCGAAAACATCATCCAGATCGGGTTGTAAAATACTGAGGGCTTTGAGCAGGCCATCTTGATATCCCCACAGCAGCTCTCCCACTGTGTGGGTGGTGAACAGGCCTTCCCCTGTGGACTTCATGTAGGAGGAGATCAGATTGGCCAAGACAGACTGGTCCTTGAATTTCTCCATCACCGTCTACCAGGAGAGAGAAGGGAAGGGATCTTGTTGAGGACAACCCGTTGTGTAAAGCACTAAACTGCACAAGTTCCACAAAGAAAACTACGTAACAGAATGAATCATTTACTTAAATAGCATGTAAAAAAAACAGGAGAGTTCACATTACAGTATCACATTACAACAGAACATATTATCAATCTCAGTGCCGCAATACATCGTTTACTGCAATGTTTTTGTAACAGTAAAAGGAAATGACATCTAATAAAGCAAAATAAATACTAACTCTGGAGAGAACAGAATAAGAATATTAGACTAGAAAACATGTACTAAACTGTAACTGAAACTGTTCGATTAAACAATTTCATTTTGGTGTCAAGTAAAGTTTGCTTAATTATTATCAGTAGAAGCTGGAAACAATTGCAAAACATGCATCATATGAATGATAAACATAATAACTTGTGCATTTTTTAGACAGTCTTTTTACTCTTTTGTGGCTGCCAAAATCATCTCATAACCTTTTGGGGAGGCAAAATGCCAGGCTAAGAGTCTGTGTTATAAATAGCTGTAGCGTGAGTGTGGTGTTACTCCATAGCGTGAAATAATGTTACTTCTTGTAGTTACATGGGAGACTTTAATCTATTGATCTTTAATTTCTAACCTTAAAAATATTACTTAAAATATTAATAAAACACAACTTCCTCATTTGTATGTTGCTGCCCAATAAATTAAATAAATGAAACTATAAAATAATACTACGATGACTCAATAATACTAGAAATTCATGGATTCCTCACCATTGCAGGGATGTTGACTGTCCTGATGAGGTCACTCTCTGGACCTCGGGACATGTTACGCTGGAATATGTAAGTCTTAGTGTTGACAGCTGTTACTTTCGTGCCATTATCCTGGAAGTCCACTTGCTCCATAGGCCGGTACTCTCTGTGTAGAAAAATAGAACAACTGGGTTAAGGCTGAAAGACATTAACTGTTGATAGTTCCTTGTTACAGCACTGTAGCCAAATATCTTGAGAGAAATAAAACCTGAAATAAGTTTGTTCAAGATGATGTTACATCTCTGTCTTTCTAGATA
Source organism: Macquaria ambigua (assembly GCA_008360985.2). Taxonomy (NCBI): domain Eukaryota; kingdom Metazoa; phylum Chordata; class Actinopteri; order Centrarchiformes; family Percichthyidae; genus Macquaria; species Macquaria ambigua. The sequence goes on along the minus strand of VMKM01000626.1, from coordinate 4,370 downwards.
CGGTATAGTTATGTATTGAAAATCATATACTTGGCTTAAATATAGCATAATGCAGGAAGAAGTGGTTTCCTTTAAAGCTATTTCTGTTGCTGACTCAATTGCATGTGACTGACAGAAGAAAAGGAAAAAAAAGAAAACATCTTTGCAGTCGGTGAGCAATGGTGACAGCTACTGTGATGCACTCACTGACAATCCGAAAAAATGACATTCTTCTCCAAAAAGGTGAATCTTGACTGTTCTACACATCTTCTTGTAACTTGAAACATATAAATGTGCCATAATAATGCCACATGCGGTGCCTCAAACTGCTCCAGTTTAACTGATCAGTGATTCAGAGTAGAACATGTGTGACTGTAAAGAAGCTCAGTGTCAAAAAAAGAAAGAAAACCCTCTCAGGCGTGTGGTACAATATCTACCAAAGCTGGGTTTACAGAATAATGTGAACTTCGAGATTCTACAAGTATGTAAATGGACCAACTGGGTTATATCAAGTACTGGCAAATAAACTGTCGTGCTACAATTATGTTAAAGAGCTGCCTTTTGGCACAGTGAAATGCCTTTTGGCAGAAAAGAAGAAAGGAAAAATACAAATAACACAGTGATGCAACTCTTATTTCTCAGCGAGACAAATTGGCAGCTGTACAAAGCTACTGTGTCTGTCAGTGCACAGAGAGGAGAGGAAACGAGCTGCCTCAAGCTAACCAGAGACAGGACCGCACTACTATTGCTCTGTCATTTTTGAAAAAGACAATAATTTAATAATGGCAGAAACACATGGTTTTAAAAGTAGTTTTTTTAATATTATATTTTGTCCACTATTTACAGTAAGTACTTTCTGCAAATGGCAGCTTCAGTGCTTTTATCAGCTTGGAGGTTTTCCCAACAAGATGCACTGTAGTGACACTATTTATGTGAACCTAAATTTACTCTGGTAAACTTTGTTGCTGTAATTCTTCTACTACTTCTACTTGACACCTTCAGGGAACAGCCATTATTCCTTCAAGTCAAGAGTACAATTGAAAACTTCAAAATCAATCTATTTTAATTATTCTTGATAGATAATTGATTCTTTATCAATCAAAACATTTTGTATTATAGTGTAGACTGTATTGATTGTGCACATTCTGCTTTCATGTGCACCACTGCCCTGTATATCTTTGTGTACTTTCTTTCCTCTTTGTGTTTCAGTTAATCTAATTATAAGCTTTTTGGCACCTTTCTACCATGAGGGATGGCAGACTTTGTTTCCATTGTATGAGCTGTAAATGTGCAACTGCAACACGTTTGGCTATCAGAAAGCCAAAAGCTTTGTACTCACCCTAAGACTTGACAGTTTGACTTCTTCAGTTTATTATTGTATGTATGTATGTTAATAGTTTAGAGGGAGGCATTTTGAATGCAATTGCTTGTTTAGATCCCTCCTTTAGATCGGTGTGGCTGTTTGTGTGTTTTAAACTGTGACATCCGCACTTCTGTTTTATTGAAGACAAATAGAGAAATGAGAGTCAAGTCCTCTCTCACCTGTATGTATATGGTCCAATATCCACCACGGCAGGCTTATCCCCATCCAGCACCTCCAGGGGATTGGTCAGATTAAAGAAGTAAAACTGCATGTAAATAGGGGCTGGTGGATTCTCCCAGGCCTCAAACGCCTCTGTGCCATTCTTCAAAACGACTTCCTATGTAGGACAAAGGGCAATGGGGTTAGTTGTCTTGCACAGTTGAGAAAAATGTGTGACTTCATACGAATAGTTAGTCTGCTGCTGACTAAGCTGTCCTCACATCATATGACAAACATGGACATGACAAAAATAACATTACTGACTGCATCACAGACTACATCAACTTCTGTGAGGATACCACCATCCCAACCAGGACTGTACGCTGTTTTCCCAATAATAAGCCGTGGATCACCAGTGACCTGAAGAATCTGCTGAATCACCAGGTCACCAGGTCTGGTGACAAGGATGAGCTGAAAAGGGTACAGAGCGACCTGAAGGTGGCACTGAGGGAGTGCAGGGACTCCCACAGACGAAGCTGGAGAATAAAACTCCAGACAAACAACATCAGGGACATGTGATGACTCTGCGGTGGTGGGGCGTATTAGAGATGAGTAGGAGTCTGAGTACAGGGAACTGGTGGATAACTTTGTGGTGTGGTGCAGCAGGAATCACCTGCTCCTAAATGTCAACAAGACCAAGGAGATGGTGGTCGATTTTAGGAGGAAGAGAACTGCAACCAAGCCCATAAACATCATGGGTGAGGAGGTTGGTACTGTTGAGCACTACTTGGGTGTCCACTTGAACAACAGACTGGACTGGAGGACCAACACTGACACTGTGTACAAGAAAGAGATGAGCAGACTCTATTTTCTGAGGAAGCTCAGATCTTTCAATGTATGCAAGATGCTGGAGATCTTCTACCAGTCTGTGGTCGCGAGTGCCATCTACTGTGCTGTGGTCTGCTGGGGGAGCAGCATCAGTGCCAGAGATGCCAGCAGGATCAATAAACTCATTCACAAGGCCGGGACTATCAAAACCTGGAGACGTTTGAGTCAGTGAGAAGCAGGAGGTCACTGAACAAACTGCTCTCCATCATGGACAATCCATCCCACCCACTCCATGACACACTACAAAGACAGCAGAGCTCATTTTCCAACAGACTCATTCAGCTCCACTGTCATAAAGAACGCTTTAGGAAATCATTTCTACCGTTCACCATAACTCTGTACAACAGCTCACCTCAGTGTGACAGGTGAACACACTGTTGCACTATCATCTGTACATAATGTTTAACACACTGTTGCACATCATCTGTACATACTGTTTATATAATACATAATTTGTATATATTATTCACTGCCATTTTTGCACACCTGTTCTTATTGCTCTTTTCTTATTTTCTTTTACTTTTATTTCCTCTTATTATTATTATTATTATTATTATTATTATTATTATTATTATATTCAGAGACATGTTCTGCAGATCTGCAATTCTGCTCTTTATTTTATATTTATATTTTTTATTCCTTTTTTATTGATATTCTGCAGATCTGTAATTGTGCTTTTAATTTATGGTTATTCTTATTGTAATTTTGATTGTGCACCATTTGGATTAGTCATGATATGCCATTTATCTCACATTAAAGTAGGCCAATGAGGTGAGGATATCACAAAGCAGGAATAGACTATCAGAACTGAGAAAACTATGCCAGATGATACCGATTTGAATATACAGTCTATGATTTGAATAAGCAAAACATGATAAAGAGTTTATGATAGTCATGCGAATGCTGGTGACATACAACATTTCATCAGAGATTTCATTTTAAAGTTTGAACTGACATAATAACAGCTAATTAAACTGACTGAATAGTTGAGACAGTATCGGCAGCAGCATTCACAACATGTCTAACTTAGTGAGTGGTTTGAAATAGCATTCCTAAATGTGACTCATTAGTAAAACATCCAGCTTCGTAAGTCAGTCAAAGACCTGAAGCTGTGCAAAAAGCATAAGCACAACTCAGTGGCGAAATCGAAACACATCAGACTGTCTTTGATGTTTTGTCAAATCATGCTAGCCAACATTAACTGTCATCAAAATGTCTAACGTTAGCTTGTTTAGCGATTATCCGACGTTAACGCCTGTTATAAAACGTTAGCCTGAATAAGATGCTTACCTTTTTAACCATCGACTGTACGAAATGTTGAAACACGTTAGACAGGACCAAAGAAATACCCAGGATCAAAGTTAGTAAGGAAAAAACTCCGGTGCTGTAAATACAACATGGTTTCAGTGTCATGGTGAAACAGCTGACTGATTTCTAACCGCAGTAGATTCCACTGATTTTAGCTACTGTGTGCTCTGTTTGTTTTGATCGTCCAGGAACTTGCTCGATGGAGCAGAGACACCCATCCGGAATGAAATACTACCCTATTACCACTTCCGCTTTCTTCGAGAGTCTACGGCTTCCTGGAGCACACAACCGTGACAAATGTACTACAGTATTATATTAGGAGTTGCTAAATCAATACAAGTTGTAATTTATAATGGTAAAATGTTGCAGTGCTCTAACATCCATTATATGGTAGACAAAATAATCTTAATCTTTTTCCACATTAGCTGGTTATCGAGGCCCAAATGCAGGAAAATATCTGTCTCGCTGATAAAGACTCTTTGTTTTTAATCACATGACAGTAACGTCACTCACGAAACCTCAGTCTTTTGTGGACCATTTTGTTTCAAACATAGGCTATAAACCATTAATATATATATATATATATATATATATATATATAGTTAGAAAGAGAGTATATATATATATATATATATATATATATATATATATATATATATTATACTATGGTATG